>LR750084.1:123536-145476 GCA_902729485.2 Mus minutoides | reverse complement strand
TTTTTTTTTTTTTTTTTTAAAGATTTATTTTATTTATTATATGTAAGTACACTGTAGCTGTCTTCAGGCATTCCAGAAGAGGGCGCCAGATCTCATTAAGGATGGTTGTGAGCCACCATGTGGTTGCTGGGATTTGAACTTATCACCTTCGGAAGAGCAGTCGGGTGCTCTTACCCGCTGAGCCATCTCACCAGTCCCTGTGTTGTCTTTCTTAAATAGCCTCTTTCCTTCTGTTCATGTGAGAGTTGGGCGGATCCTATTCTATCAAATCTTTCTCTGATTTGTCATTTTGTCTGCCACTCAATTAGACATCACTTTCAAACATGGCTGCTTCCTTCTACAAACTAACTTTATCTTCATTGTTTGGGAGTAAAGGTGCGGACTAAAGCAATGACTGTACTGCACCCAGGGGGATTGAAGGTGTGTGCTAAGGGCCTACACCACAACTAGAAGTAGGTTTTTTTTTTTTTCAGTAAACATGGAATCTCAGGGTTCATGGTGTGATCAAATTGCCTTCAATATAGACCAGATTGAATTTGAACTTGAAGCAACCCTCCTGCCTCTGTCTCCAGTGCTCTGGGATGACCAGCATGGGCCATCAGAACTGCTAATGGTTGACTCCACAAAAGGAAATTTGTTAGACCTGGTTACTTATCCATTTCTCCTCCTTACTACCAAAAAAGCTGGGGGAGAGTGAGAGAGGAGGGAGAGTCAGTGAGGGAGGAGGGAGAGACAGTGAGGGACCCCAAGAACAGACACACAGGGACCCCAGGGACAGACACACAGGGACCCCCAGGACAGATACACAGGAACACCCCCTCCAGGACAGACCCCCAGGGACCCCCCAGGACAGACCCCCAGGGACTCCAAGGACAGACACACAGGGACCTCGAGGTTGGACACACACAGAAACCAGGAGGGAAGCAAGAAGATGCAGAGAGACAGCGACCTTTCGGTTTGTGCCTGCTTTAAGCATCAAGGAAGAATTTTAAGCCAAACGCCCCCAGGCTGAGAGAAACCAGTCACCTCCCTCTGGTTGTATATGTCTGGGTGGTACACAGCTGATTTCCAGACTGAACCATTTTCAGCTGCATCGATCCTGGAAATGTCAGGGCTATTTCCATTCTCCTCATCCCTGTCACTCACTCCCCTCCCTATCCACTGGGAATGAATCCTGTTCTAAAGCTGAAGTTAAAGCAGGTACTTGAGGCCTGACTCGTGCCGACCTTTGACCTCACATGCCCTCTTCTAGTGGATAGTCCGGGACACAGGTAGAGAATTTAACATGGGTTGTTTTTCGTGTGTGTGTGTGTGTGTGTGTGTGTGTGTGTGTGTGTGTGTGTGTGTTTGTGTATTTGTTCATCTATTTGTGGTTTATGTTTATGAGTGTTTGCCTGCAGTGTATGTCTGTGCACCAAGTGCATGCAGGGCCCTCAGAGGCCAGAGAGGGCATTGGATGTTCGGTCCTCTGGCAGACTAGTCTTTAAAATTATGTGTGTACTTGAATGTGTACATGCTTGTGTGCATGTGCATGTGTTGCATGCGATGGTTTGAATGAAAATGTCCCCCAAAGGCTCAGGTTGATTGAACCTGTGTAAGTTCAGGAGGCAGAGTCTTGCTGGAGCAGGCGTCACTGAAACCATGAGATTTCTTTTCTTTTCTTTTCTTTTCTTTTCTTTTCTTTTCTTTTCTTTTCTTTTCTTTTCTTTTCTCTTCTCTTCTCTTCTCTTCTCTTCTTTCTTTCTTTCTTTCTTTCTTTCTTTCTTTCTTTCTTTCTTTTTTTTTTTTTTTGAGATAGGGTTTCTCTGTGTAGCCCTGGCTGTCCTGGAACTCACTCTGTAGAACAGGCTGGCCTCAAACTCAGATATCTGCCTGCCTCTGCTTCCCAAGTGCTGGGATTAAAGGCGTTCGCCACCGCTGCCCGGCTCCATGAGGTTTGGAAAGCGTGAGCTATTCCCAACCAGCTGTCTCTGCTCTGACTGTGGTTCCTGTCGTGAGCCCTCAGCTCTGCTCTGACTGCCTTCTCTATTGCTTGCTTCCATGTTCCCACATCATGGCAGACTCTTATCTCTCTACTCTAAGCCCATGCAAATCCTCCCCTCTATGTGCTCCTAGGTCCTAGTGCTTTATGATGGTAACAGGAGAGTAACTAACACAGCTTATTGGTTCATGTGTGTGCATGCCACGGTGGAGGTCAGAGGACAGCCTGTAGAGGTCAGTTCTCCCCTAAATCATGGGTCAGGAGGATGGACCTTGTAATGGGATCCAATGCCCTCTTCTGACATGCAGGTATACATGCAGATAGAGCACATAGATAAATTATATATACATATATATATAATAAAATTTTTAAAAGGCAGGCCAGGTAGGGCGTGGTGGCACACACCTTTAATCCCAGCACTCGGGAGGCAGAGGCAGGTGGATTTCTGAGTTCGAGGCCAGCCTGGTCTACAAAGTGAGTTCCAGGACAGCCAGGGCTATACAGAGAAACCCTGTCTCGAGGGGCGGGGGGGGGGGGGGGGGGGGGGGGGGGGAAGGCAGGCCAGACATTAATCTGGATAGAGGTATTTTGACTTTTTCTTCTGTTTCTTTGCATTTCTGTCTTTGTTTATAAGGCAGGGTCTATGTAGCCCAGGCTATCCTCAAACTCCTGATCGTCCTGCATCTACCCCCTAAGACCTGGAGCGGCAGCAGACTTGTGCCTCCATACCTGCTTGTATTGGGTTTGTTTGGTGTTTCCCACACACGTGCAGGTGCTTCCTGTGACAGAAACACACTTTCCTGTATCATCCCCAGGCTGCCAGGGAGGCTGCAGACCTGGTAGGAGAAGCTGAAGCAGGGCTGAAGGTGGGTCAATGACCTCAGGTAGCCAAACAAAGCAGGCTGGAGAGACGGCTCAGCAGCTCCCAGTACTGACTGCACTTTGCAGTTCACAACGGCCTGTAGCCCCAGTTCCAGGGTGTCCATCACCCCTCTGACCTCTGTGGGAATCAGCAAAGGCAGGTGGCACACGTAGCTTGTGCTGTGATATGTGTGCATAAACAAAGGGTTTTTTTTTTAATTAATTAATTAATTAATTACTTTTTTTGTTTTTTGAGACAGGGTTTCTCTGTGTAGCCCTGGCTGTCCTGGAACTCACTTTGTAGACCAGGCTGGCTTCGAACTCAGAAATCCGCCTGCTTCTGCCTCCCAAGTGCTGGGATTAAAGGCTTGTGCCACTAAGCTCAGCAACAAAGGTTTTTAAATGGCTCATCCGATGGCATATATCTGTCATCCCAGCACTAGGAAACTGGCAGAGGGAGATTAGGAGTTCAAGGTTGTTCTTGGCTACATAGTGAGTCTGAGGCCAGCCTCCGTTACAGGAAACCAGTTCCCAGAAGCACATGCCTCCATGGTAATCTGTCTTCTGAGTGACCTGAGACCTTGGTGGCCCCTTGCCAGGTTGTTTTCTAACCTGCCAGCTGGTCACCTCCCTCCCTAGAGGGAAGCTGCTGATTCCACTTGCCTGCCCATGGCAAGGCTGACACTGCCAGGCTTGCTACTCCCACGAAGGAGAATGAGCAGTCCATGTTCGGAGCAAAGCCTGGGGTCCCTACCATGTAAGGCAACTGTGATCTGGGCGTGGGTGAGGGGTGGCTTGGCCTCAGGAAAGGAAACAACAGAAAACCAACATTGCCTGACTGTGTGATCTCAGGCAAGACGCTTTTCCCTGCCTCAGTTTCCCTACCCATCCAACGCCACTCCAGCATTAGCAGGGCTGAAGGTGGGTCTCTAGGATTAGAGCAGTAACGTATATAATCCATGAACTGTAAAATGCAGTAGGAATAAGCTATCCTCGTGTCTCTAAATTGCTGTGTGTGACGCTGGGCAAGTCAGTTGCCTTCTCTGTGTGTCTGCCGCCAGGCCGGAGAATGAATACCAGACTCTCCAAGCTGGAAAGACTCCGCCCTTCCCACCCGCCCACAGAGCTGGTGGATAAGCTCTCTGACAGGGGTGGGGGTGGGGGTGGCAGGGAATGCTTATGCAACCTCCGCTCCGCTGCCTCCCACAGCAGAGAGCTCATGACTACACAAGTCCCTGGTACATATGCATGACGCTAACTTTAAACAAATTTTCCCAAATGAATAGTTGTTTAAGGACGGGCTGTGTAGCTCAGTGGTCAAGCATCAAACGTATGCAAATGTGTGCACAGCCCCTAGTTCAATCGCTGGCACCAAGAGAAAACAGTATTTGTGGGACTGGAGAGGTGACTTAGTCATTAAGTGCATTTGCTGCTCTTGTAGAGGGCTTAAGTTCAGTTCCCACTGGCCATGTCATATAGCTCCAGGTCCAGGGGATCCTACAACCTGTCTAGCATCTGTGGGCACACACACACATACATACACATAAATAAAAAAATAAAATGTAAAAATCAGGTTTTGAGATCAGGGTTAAGCTAAGTGGACAGAGTTCTTCCCAGCATGAATGTAGCCCTGTGCTCTCTCCTTGGCACCGCATAAACCAAGCATAGGTCATGCCTGTAACCCTGGCACTCTTGAGGAAGAGACTGTAGAATCGGGAGTTCAAGGTCATCCTTGGCTACGCAGTGAGGGTGCAGTCTGCCAGGGGTATGTGGCCTCTAAGCAAGTGCCCTTGTCACTTGGTAAAAGATTTCCAACCGCATCTGTGTTTGTGTAGGACCCTCATAATGACAGCTTGGTGGCAGACCTCAGGTGCAGGGACAGGAAGCTGCCAGAGCTGTTTTGCAGGAAGAAAATATCTTTCTAGTCGCTGACAATTCCTGATGGGTGGCCACACATGGTCAAGAAGCGGAACACCTGGGTCCCATGCTGGTGCCAGTGTCCCCTAGCTGTAGGGCATCTGGGACTTTTTCCTTTATGGTCTGGCTCTGTCCTGTTCCTGAGGGCCCCCCCCCCCGGGCTTCTGGGTCTGAGGCCTCCTCTTCGCTGTGAACGGCTTGGTGAAATGGTTAATGTCACTGAACCCCGGGGGGCCCTCCCCATAATGCTGACGGTGCATCTCCCCTCTGTTCCCTCCACAGAGAAGTACCTCAGAGTGCTGAATATGGGCCTGGCCGAGGTGAAGAAGTTCTTCCTGGGACCTCTGTCTCCGTCCTGCAAGATGGTACAGATGATGCGACAGTTTTTGTACGATGTGCTACCGGAGGACTCCTACAAGTTCGCCACCGGGAAGCTGCATGTGAGCCTCACACGAGTCACAGACGGAGAGAACGTCGTGGTTTCCGAGTACCGATCCAAGGAAGAGCTCATCGAGGCAAGGCCCTAGTTGGAGCGCCCCCACCTGGGAGAACAGGGGCAGCTCAGTCCAGCCCACTCACCTGCCTCCTCCCTTCTTCCCTTTTCTGCCTGCCTGGCCCTTCCCTTCTTTCATGCCTGTGGCTCTGCCAGGAGCCGTTCTACAAGAGGAGACTAGATTAGTCTACTAGGTGGTCCGGTAGATTACCAAGGCCCCAACTGGGGATCAAGATGGGAAGTGAGTTTCAGGCTGTTTCCCAAGCCAGTACCCTTCCTTTAAATTGAATGGAGAATGGGTAGGGGTCAGAGGTCAGGGGTCATTGGCACCCACCCCAGGGCGGTAGCATTTCAGCCCCGTCTCTCCCCAGGCCCTGTACTGTAGCTGCTTTGTTCCTGTCTACTGTGGCTTCATCCCCCCAACCTATCGGGGAGAGGTGAGTGACTGGGTGAGCTGAGACCCCGGGGCACCTTAAGGTGAGGATCATTTATTACCCAGAATTCCTAGCTTTTTCAGGGCTGCCTTCTCTAGTTGGTCCAAGACCCTCTCTAGATCCACCAACCCTGTACTGAACCCAGCAAGTCAAAGTTCCAAGGTTGTCAGGTTCTCACAGAAGTCAACGTGCAGAACACAGGGACCTGAGAGCCTGACTGAGGAGACCCCTGGGGCTATCTGGGTCAGTGGTCACAGGCTTTCATGTGCCCATGGGTGACTCAGAGGCATCCTAAGATAATGAGGACTCTGCTTTAACAGATTGGGACAGACCAAGATTCTGCATCTCTGACTGGCCTTAGGGTACCCCTGTGAATGGTCTCCTGGCTGCAGTCTGAATAGTGGGGAGGTAACTGAGTGGTCCAGACATTTTATGGGACTCCTGAAATACAGAGCCTAAGTACTGGTCATCTCTTGTTCTGTTCATAAGTAAGGAACCCAACAGAAGCCCCACCCTACCCCCAGCTCCAAAGGAAAGGGGTTAGAGATCTGTGTACTCTGAGGTCGTAGAAGACCTTGGTCTCTTGAGTCATTCAGAGGAGGGACCCCATACAGAGGCCAGTTATCAGCAAGATTCCCTGAGGGAGAAGAGTCCAGGGCCAGAGCACTAGACTTGGGAGTCCCAAGGCCCTTACAGATGCAGCAAGTGGCCATGCCCACCCTGCCCACCATTTATCTTGGGGACCTCAGCCTCAAGGCTGGTTGCAAAAGGTGTCTCTTCCATGGCCCCAGCTCCTCCGTGTCTTCTCTGGCTAGCGTCTCTCTTCTCTTCCCTGCAGAGATACATCGATGGTGGCTTCACAAGCATGCAGCCCTGTGCCTTCTGGACAGACTCCATCACCATCTCCACCTTCAGCAGCCAGCAGGACATCTGTCCGAGGGACTGCCCCTCCATCTTCCACGACTTCCGAATGTTCAACTTCTCCTTCCAGTTCTCTCTGGAGAATATCACCCGCATGACACATGCGCTGTTCCCCCCGGACCTGGTGGTGAGAGACAGGACCGATAGGGTGGGATCCAGAACAGATGGAACCTTCCTTTTGTGCCTCTCCCCTCAGAGGGCCCAGGGTTTTGCCATGTTTAAAGGATTGCTAAAAACAATCAGAGCTAAAGATGTAGCTCAGTTGGTAGAATGCTTGCCTAGCACACAGGAAGCCCTGGGTTCGAATCCCAGCACCACACAAACTGAAGACAGTCAAGTACTGTAATCCTAGTACTGAGGAGGTAGAGGCAGGAGGTTCAGGAGTTCAAGGTCATCCTTAGCTCCATAGGGAGTTTGAGGTTAGCCTAGGCTACATGCCATCCTATCTCCAAACAAAATCCCACAGCAGAATAAGCGATCAGCAAAGACCTAAATGTTTCCAGTTTGGCCCCCCTCAGACAAAGCTCTGTGGACATAGCTCTCACACACCCCTCCCAATGACATCTGTAAAAAGATACTGTCACTATCCCCATTTGACAGATGGAAAGAGTGAGGCTAGCCAGGCGTGGTGGCACACGCCTTTAATCCCAGCACTCGGGAGGCAGAGGCAGACGGATTTCTGAGTTCGAGGCCAGCCTGGTCTACAAAGTGAGTTTCAGGACAGCCAGGGCTACACAGAGAAATCCTGTCTCGAAAAACCAAAAAGAAAGAGTGAGGCTGTGGGTAGTTACAGCTACACAACCAATGAAGAGTAGTGCTGGGGTTTGAACTGAAACACCAAGCTCTGTCCTTCTTAGGACCCAGATGTGTGGTGTCTGGTTCCCCAGAAACTCCTACCAACTCCCACAGTGGAGGCTGGTGATGCTCTGGGAACAGGTGACCAGCACGCTGACACGCCCACCCCTACTGTGAGTGAAGCAATTGCTTCCCAGCTCTCCTGGGCAGATGGTGGGAGGTGAGAGGTATAGCCCAGGGCTTGCTGACATGGTCCTGGGTAGGGAGGATATGGGGAGTGTCTATTTATAGAGTGTCTATGGTGGGACACTGGCTCTCTTGGTGGCTGTAGCATCCGTTTATATTCCTCTGTCACCATTTAGATCCTGCAGGAATATTACTATCGGGGATACAACGATGCTGTCTCATACCTGCGGAGGCTGAGTGAGTACTGGGGGGGCAAGGAGTATGGCAGGGGTGGGAATGTTAATCTGGGTAGAGGACAGTGTCCCAAAGCTGTAAGCCAAGAAAGCTGGACAGAAGGACAGAGATCTAGCAGCCCACACTGCCCAAGGCTGAAGAAAAAAATATATATATATATAAAATATGTTTTAGTCTTTTGAGACAGGGTTTCTCTGTGTAGCCCTGGCTGTCCTAGAACTCGCTCTATAAACCAGGCTGGCCTTGAACTCAGAGAGCCACCTGCCTCTGCCCCACAAGTGCTGGGACTAAAGGCATGTGCCACCACCACTGACCAGCTTAGAACATTTCTAAACACATATTTATGACATTAAAAGCAAAGAGGTTGGAGCGCTCAGTTGGTAGAGCCTGGCATGCACAAAGCCCTGGTTCAGTCTTCAACACCGCATCAGACAAGGGTGGTGCATGAGTTAATGCTGCCACTCAGGTAAAGGCTAGAGGGCCAGGTGTTCAAGGTCATCCTCAGCTGTGTAGCTGCTTCTAGGCCAGCCTGAGCTGCTCTGGACCTAGTCTCGAGTAGATGTGACTAGTTACATTTGAGTGATTTACAGATCAACGTCCTATATTAGTCTGGAAGGGGTCAGACCCGTTTTCTCCTGCCGTTATCAGACGAATATCAGCACAGAGACTAATGCTTTCAAACTCCTTGAAGGCCTGGCAATCATCTTTATGGAGAGAGATCAAAGACCAGCCTATACTTAGGGTTAACTACTTAGAGTGTGGTTTCAGACTGAGGGAATTCCAGGGCCAGGGGTGCTTACCGAATGCCAGCCCAGGCTTTCTCCACATGGTCACACAATCTTCGGAGCAGATGTATAATATTCTATCACAGTTGTACAGAACACTCGGCTTCTGGCCTTTGAGTTCCAAGCACCCCTTATTCTGATATGGCTACACATCTCTGTGACTTTAAAAAAATACTTTAGGGAAATAAATATTTGGGGGCAAAAGTAAGGGTTGAATGATGTGTGAATGTGTGTGTGTGTGTGTATTTTTAAAATTTACTTCCTGACTTTTCCAGCTCCTTTATCCTCTTATCCTCTGTCTTTACTTTCTCCTGAGTCCTTACTCCTCCTGTCTAGTCATCGAGGGACTTAGAAAACAGAATGATGGTGAGATGGAGGGACGGTGGAGACAGAGACAGAGATTGAGAACCACTTGGCTTCTAGAGACAAGTGGGGTTCTCAGCCGCACCCCTAAGCTGTGTGTGCTTGGGGAAAAAAAATCACTTCTGCTCTTTGAGTCTTATTTCCATTTTGTAAAGAAGGGTTTGTTCCCGAGCTCCTGATACCTTTGGGGTAGCCATTAATTAACCTCCTTGGGTCTAGCTTCCGTATCTGTAGAGGAGGGGGCAATGGTAGAGACTATCTCAGAGTGTTTTACTGTGAGGTCCCAGAGCCTGAAGGATGAGGGGGTTGGTGGGTCAATATTCTTTGGCCACTAGCTGGGAAGCCCTCAATCTTCCCGGGTGATGGTGTTTGTGAGAAACTTGAGGTTGGGAAGATGTTATAATTTGATACGTAAATTTGGAGGCGACTCTGTTTCCCCAGCCAGGCACACACACCCCTCTGCATCTGGGACACAGCTTAACTACACTCTCTGGGTTCCTGTCTCAATGCAAAGGAAGCCCAGGTTCTTCCCGGGCTCCTTGTGATGCTCGCGTCGTCCGTCGTCCGCCAGGTGGCATCAGCTCATTGGCGCCAGCTCCCTCCCTCCCTCCAGGTTTCTTGAATTTTTCTACTGGCACAGGTTCAGGAGCTACTGGTACCCAGAGCCATGCTATCGGTTTCCACCTGCCACTTGAAAGCAGTCAGAATGCTCTCTGCTTGGTTGAGGGGGGAAGGGGAGGCTCTCATCACACACAGGATGAAGCTGCCCTGGACCCCTCAATCTCATCCTCACCCCCTCTCTCCTCCCTCCCTTGCAAAAGCTCTCATCCACCCAGCTACTCCTGCAGCTAGGAAGCCACTAGCCCAGCCTACCTTCCTGGCGTGGAAAAGGGGAGGCTGACCGATGCCAGTCTGCTCCCAGCTGTGCCCAGCAGGCCTTGCCCACACTCCTTCCCGACAAAGTCCTCCCATACATGCATAATCTATCATCTCGGCCGAGGCTGGGACTGGGACTCCATTAGAGTACTTACCTAGCATGCATGAAGACCTGTGTTTAATTTCCAGTACTTCATAAACCTGGCAGGGTAGTGCATGTGGTAATCCCAGCACTGGGAATGTGGGGGAGAGGTAGGTTTACGGAGAATAGAAGTTCAAGGTCATCCTTGGCTATATAGTAAATTTGAGGCCGGGCTAGCCTGGGCTACATGAGATCTTGTCTGGAAAAAAAAAAGGAGCTCCTTTATGGTCCCCCCACCTTCGCCAACACCCCTCACCCCTACAATCTGATCTCTGTCCTTACATTCTTGCCTAGCTCCCAAGTTCTGGGGCCACGCTGTGCCCATCATGATTCATATTTATGTAGATTTTGCAGACACACCCATACTACCCTATGTGCACATCAGATCTGATTCTCTGTGGTTTGTTTCTCTTAGATGCAGCGTACCTTGACTCTCCCAGCAAGAGAGTGATTTTCCCGAGGGTTGAAGTATACTGTCAGATAGAGGTCGCCCTTGGCCATGAGCCCCCACCTCCGAGACTGCAGAGCCTTCCAGCACAGAGGAGAAGCCCAGAAGACTCCTCACAAACCCATGCACAGGGGTCTCCCAAAGAGGACAGAAAGGACAGCTATTCCCCAGCTGACCCCTCAGTGCAGACACCTGAATCTGGGTGCAAGAGGTCTGTGGAATCACCCGAGTCACTACAGGTCTCTACATCTAAGCAACCATCTGTATCGCCATTGTCCCCAGCCCAGCCGGTCCCAGTAATGAGGCCCACTGGCCCCAGTGACAGTTGCCCAATAATTGTTCAAACTCCAAACCCAGAGCGTGGAGTGAAGGGTGCCCTGGACTCTGCCACGGAACGAAGAGTGAAGGATGCCCTGGCCTCTGCCACCGAGGAGCAGAGCACAAACACCTTGCCACCTGTGTTGCTCTCAGCTGCAGACTCACAAGGCTCAAAGGCTGGATCCTCTGTGCCTGTTGGGTCACCCGAGTCCCCTAGACTGATGCTCAGATCTTCCCAGGGAGCCACACCAGCCAGAGCAACACTTGGACTTCCGCCCCTAAGTCCTTCAACACCACCTGCCCGGCCACCTGTGGAGGACATAGGCCCAGAACGACCCACAGGTATGACCTTCCCTGCTCTGGCGGAACTGAGAAACACCAGTTCTGAGGGTGACATTAGCCATCTATCTGAGCAGCCTCCACAGGGGATACTGACCTGTCTTGTGTCTTTGCACCTTGAACCTCAGCTCCTCCCTCTGGCAGCAAAAAACACCACCAAGAGGCAGGCGAGATGGTGCAGTGGTAAAGAGCTATTGCTGTTCTCTTAGAGGACCAGAGTCCAGTTTGGTGGCCAGGACTGGACACTAGGTTGCTCAAAAGCATGTCTGTCCCCTCTTCTGGATCCCATGGGCACCTACTCTTACACAACCTCCCATTTACACAAATAAAAAACAAAACAACCCCACCACCACCACTAAATCTTAAATAAAATGAATTTAATATTGATATTAAAGGCTTATAATAGAGCCATTTATATTTATAACTCATACAATTTATACAATTGGGGGGGGGGCTTTTCAAGACAGAGTTTCTCTGTATAGCCCTGGCTGTCCTGGAACTCACTCTGTAGACCAGGCTGGCCTCAAACTCAGAAATCCGCCTGCCTCTGCCTCCCGAGTGCTGGGATTAAAGGCGTGTGCCACCACGCCCGGCTCGATTTATACAAATTTTTAACCAATAAAAATAAACTCATGAGAACCAGAGTTTTATCCCCAGAACCCACATAAAAGCTGGGTACAGCAGCCCATGTCTGTAACTCTGTCGCTGGGGACAGGGAGACAGGCAGATCTTTGGAGCTCGAAGGCTGATGAGCCTAAAAAAAATTCTTTTTAATTAAATATATAATTCCAGCACTTGTGAGGCAGAGGCAGGCAGATCTCTAGAGTAAGGCCACCCTCATCTATACAGCAAGTTACAGAACAATCAGGGGTACACAGAGAAACCCTGTCTTGAAAAAAAACAAAAAACAAAACCCAAATCAGTTGAGGACTACACCCAGTATCCATCTTTGACTCCATTAGAACACTCACTCGAGATATAGACACTGATCCTAATAATAATCTTCATTCCAAGGTGGTTTACTTCCTTGCGCTGGTGGATGCTCAGGCCCCGCCCTCTGACGTCACCACGGGGCGGGGGACAGCGGCGTCTGCCCACGGCAGCTGCAGCCTTAGGTCTGCATTAGATCCACTGATGTGATAACTTGACTCTTAAATATGAGGAGGAGAGCATTCTTTGCTGGTTTTATTGCTTCCTTGCTTATTATTTCAAAATATTCTTATTAATTCTTTGAAATATTCATGCATGACTATATCCAGATGTGTGTTTTGAATTTTTATTTGTTGGGGATAGTGAGATTCCAACCACAACTCATACAATTTTTTAAAAAATCACAATAGTTTAAAAAAAATTATGTGAGCCGGGCATGGTGGCGCACACCTTTAATCCCAGCACTTGGGAGGCAGAGGCAGGCGGATTTCTGAGTTCGAGGCCAGCCTGGTCTACAAAGTGAGTTCCAGGACAGCCAGGGCTATACAGAGAAACCCTGTCTCGAAAAACCAATATATATATTTGCTAGATGCACTGGCCCCTGCTTTTAGTCTTAGCACTTTTGAGGCAAAAGTAAGCAGATCTTGGAGATCATGGCCAGCCTAGTGTTCACAAGCTAGATCAGGATCCAGGACAGCCAGGGCTACATAGAGAGATCCTGTCTGGGAAAGAAAGTTTCTGTTTAATGAGTTCCTGTGCATGTTTCTGTGCTTGCTCGCATCCATACCTGGTACCAAAGATGTCAGAAGAGGGCGCTGGAGCCCCTGGAGTTACAGTTACAGGCAGCTGTGAGCTTTGGGGAGGCAGAGGCAGGTGTATCTCAGAGTTTAAGGCCAGCCTGGACTGTAGAGTGCGTTCGTTCCAGGATAGCCAAAGCTACACAGAGAAACCCAGCCTCGAAAAACTGGAAAAAGAAAAAGAAACCAAATAAAATAAAATAAAATAGAATAAAATTTCTTTAACAAAAGCAGCTCACTATTGAGTGCCTAGATAGTCTGCCTCTCATTATGTAAACCAGGCGAGCCTCAAACTCTGAAATCCACCTGCTTCTGACTCCTGAGTACTGGGACTAAAGGGGTGCTGAGCCACGACAACTGGCATCCTTGTCCTTCGATCGCAGACACACTCACCATCGTTATTTGCAAAATGACCCAGTCAGTACCCACTACCCGCCCTTTTAACTCCGGTGTTCCCTCCAGCTACAGGGTCTCCCGCCTCATCACAGCTGACAGGCTCGGCAGCACCGGGTACCGGGAAGGAAGCCCCCCACAGGCCTTTGCTGGTGTAAGTTTCTCTTTCCTCAGGACTGTTCCCTGCTTTGCTCAGGGGAGGGGGTCCAGCTAAGTGAGGTTTCTGAGCTTTCGGCTGCCTGGGTATCACCTAGTCTGTGGGGCAGCAGCTCACGCTCCGTGCCCTCTTCTCTCTCTCTCTCTCTCTCTCTCTCTCTCTCGCTCGCTCGCAGTGGGGCGCTATGTGGATATACCTGTGCATGGGGCGATACCTCCTCTCTCCCCCACTCCCAGCACACACTGGGTACAGCCTGTTCTAGGACACTGGGAGCATGTGCACTCTAGGTCCCGGGTCTTATTTTGGGTGAAGCCACAATTGGGATGGTATAACAGGTGCACCATCCTAGCCTTGGGTAGCCTCTAATGGTAGAAAAGGACTCTCAAATGTCTCCATTGGAGCTGGCATGGAGGTGCGTGGCTTTAGCCCCTAGCACTATAACCTTGAAGTGAATGAAAAAGGAGAGAGTGGGCTGAGCAAGGGCAAGCATGGTTCGATGTTCTCTGCTCCTGACTGTGGGTGTAACTGAGACCAGCTGTTGCAAGTTCCTGCAGCCTTTACATCCTATCAGCAACTGACAGTTGCCTGGATTTGTGAACTAAATACACCCTTTCTGCCTTAAGTGACTTTGCCAGTGTGTTTGAACACAACAACAGAAACCAAACCAAAAGTTTGCCTCAGTTGTCTGGGTTGTGGAATGTACACGCTCCATCTTTATCTCTACAGCCATGACTCTGGCTTGCAGATCTGTAGTTCTTCAAGGTACCTGGGAACTACATTTCCCAGGCTTCCTTGCTGGTTGGAAAACAGTTGGATTGGCCAATGAAAGATCAGTAAGGGGGTCATGCATTTGTCAACCCCGCCCCCCAACTTTGTCTTTAAGAAAAGCAGGGTTGAAACGTTCTGTTCTTTAATTTTATTGTTGAATGTGGGTCTCATTGCACAGCCTGGGCTGGCACAGAGCGAGCAATCCTGTCTCTGCCTTCCGAGTCCAGAGATTATAGACGTGTGCCGTCATGTTCTCAGGCATTTTTCCATAGACACTTGTATTTGCTTCACACCAATCTTATTAAGATGGATCTGATCTCCCCCCCCACCCTGTTATGAAATTTTATCTACAACTGGGGGTGTGTAGAGAGATGGCTCAGTGGTTAGGAACACAAACTGCTCTTGCAGAAGCAGTTGATTCAAGTTCGGTTCCCAGTACACACGTTGGGCAGCCCACCACGGCCTACAGCTCCAACTCCAGGCTCTGACATCCGCTTTTGGTCTCTGTGAATGTGTCCTGCATGTAGACACACTTACACATAAATTAAAAAATCTTGGGGCTGAAGAGAAGGCTCAGCGGTTAAGAGCACTGACTGCTCTTCCAGAGGTCCTGAGTTCAATTCCCAGCAACCGCATGGTGGCTCACAACCATCCATAATGAGATCTGACACCCTCTTCTGGGGTGTCTGAAGACAGCTACAGTGTACTTACATATAATAACAAACAAATAAATTTTAAAAATAAAAATAAAAAATCTTTTAAAAAAACTTTGACAGTTTGTGTAAGTTAAAATACATAAAGCATATGCATTAAGTTTGTGTGATTTTTAATCTCTTTTTGTTTTCTTTTGTTTTGTTTCTTTCTTTTTTTTTTTTTTTTTTTTGGAGGCAGGGTTTCTCTGTGTAGCCCTGGCTGTCCTGGAACTCACTTTGTAGACCAGGCTGGCCTCAAACTCAGAAATCCACCTGCCTCTGCCTCCCGAGTGCTGGGATTAAAGGCGTGCGCCACCACGCCCGGCTAACCCGGCTGATTTTTAACCTCTTTGCGACTACGTTTAGTAGGCATAAGTGTGGGCTTTGTCTGTCTCCTTGGTCTGGTTATTGTCCAGATAAATCGTGAACAGTAATCAGATGTTTTTCTGGGGACATCAGCCTTGGCCAGGGCCTCTGGGTCTGCTGAGCTGGAACAGGACTCGGATGGTGGCAGACACTATTCAGGCTGTCGTAACAAGCACCTCCTTTGTCTCTTTGCCCAGGGAGAGTTCTGGTGAGGATTCAAACACAGCAAAAACGATGTTTAAGAGGAAACAAAAGACAAATGCCACTAAAGAGTGCTTCCACAGAAATGCTCGGTCCAAGAAGCCGGCTAGCAAACTGCAGTAAGTGAAAGTCTGCTCTGCCAGGAGAGCTCAGTGCTTACAGTAAGAACATCTAGGCTCTGAGTCTCCATTTTCCGACCTGCAAAAGCAGGCGTGACCCGGCTCATAAGCCTGTGAGTGTGCAGTGCAGGCCACCCTGTGAATGGGGCCCTTCAGAAGACATCAGGTGTCAGGGTGGATGGATCCTGGAGGTTTGCTAGCTACTTCTCAACTGTGTGTTGTGTTGTTTTGAGCAGAGTAGCCCTGACTGTCCCGGAACTCACCATGTAGACCAGGCTAGCCTCAAAGTCACTGTACAGCTAAAGCTAACTTGGAACTTTTGATCCCCTCCTGCTCCCAACTCTCCTGTCCTGGAATTATAAACAGGTGACACCATATCTAGCTTATGTCATTCTTTGGCCAGCAGACACCTTACTCGGACAAACAGAAAGTTGCTTTTGACTGTCCTTTAGTCCATTTGGTAGAAATTTCTTTAAACATTTTTGACGTTTATTTACTTACCGATTATGACCGTGTGTGCGTGAGTGTGTGCTGGAGACGTCCAAGGACAGATTTTTCTGGAGTCCGCTCTGTCTCGTGGGTCCCAAGGCCTGACCTCAGACAGGCAGCGTTGGAGGCAGCTCCTCTACCTACTGAACATCCCTCTTAGGTTCTCGAACTTGTAATTTGTTCAGCTGTCAATTAATCCCTCATTGTGAGTAGATGCTGGGACCCTCCTGCCTGCACACAATTGCCTGTGTAGAGAGTCTCATGTCACAGATAAGTCTAGGAATCTGCCTGTGTTTGGAGGGTCAAGGTTCAAGGCTCCCTCTGTGATCCCTGTGTCCAAAGCAGCCATAATGTTACAATCCTTGGGTCCATTGGGAACCCCTGAATAAGGTACTGTAATTACCATGAAATAAAAAAATATAACTTTTAAATTAAAACAACAACAAGACCCATCTATAAGTGTGCAAGTCTAAATGCCAAGAGTACTTCTATGGTGGGCTCTGCAGGACCTTGTAATTTCTCACAGAGGGCAAGAGGTTACACAGCAGGCGAAGGTGGGGCTTGGGACTCTACTGGCTTTTCTTATTTGTCCTCATGAATGTGTCCTTGGCTTCTCCAATCCAGGTCTGCACCTTGTCCACTTAACTTTCCTGTACTCTCCAAGACAGTTTGGGTCACCTACAAACCTCACCCCAGCCGGATCCAAGAATACAGCTACCCCGAGGTATGGAACTCCCCGGATGTCACCCAAGAGTGACTCTGCCTCTCCTGTCTCAGGAGGATGTAGCAACTCTGAGCATATAGCTTCATTTCGGCCCTTCCTTCCCTTTCTGGCACAGCCATGGTTAGCTCCAGCCCATTGTGTGGACAGCTGAGCGCTGCACGTGGTGGTGCACACCATTAGTCCTAGCATTTGGGGAAGGAGAAGCAGGTGGATCTCTGTGAGTTCAAATTATGAGAGCTTATGTCAAAAACTCCAAAAAAAGACACACACACACACAGAGAGAGAGAGAGAGAGAGAGAGAGAGAGAGAGAGAGAGAGAGAGAGACTAAAACAAGAAAGCAAGCTGGGATGCTTGAGGAGGTGGTGCAGACCATTAATTCAAACACTTTGCACTTTAGAGGCAAAGGCAGGTGGATCTCTGTGAGTTCGAAGTTAGCCTGGTCTACATATAAAGGTTCAGGACAGCTAGGGCTACATAGTAAGAGCCTATCTTTTGTTTGTTTGTTTGTTTTGTTTTGTTTTGTTTTCGGGACAGGTGTAACTCTGGCTGTCCTGGAACTCACTTTGTAGACCAGGCTGGCCTCGAACTCAGAAATCCGCCTGCCTCTGCCTCCCCAGTGCTGGGATTACAGGCATGCACCACCATGCCTGGCGTAAGAGCCTATTTTAAACAAAACAAAACAAAGAGCTGAAGAGAAGTTACATTGATTTTGTTAAGACCAGTGGTTTTCAACCTGTGGGTCTCAATCCCTTTGGGATACCATATCAGATATCCTGAGTATCAGACAGTTACACTACAATTCGTAACAGTAGCAAAATTACAGTTTAAAAAGTATCAACAAAAATAGTTGTGTGGGGGCTGGAAAGTAGGCTCAGTGGTTAAGAGTACGAACTGATCTTCCGAAGGTCCTGAGTTCAAATCCCAGAAACCACATGGTGGCTCACAATCATCTGTAATGAGATCTGATGCCCTTCTCTGGTGTGTCTGAAGACAGCTACAGTGTACTTACATGTAATAAATAAATCTTTTAACAATAATAATAATTGTATGGCTGGGAGTCACCACGACACAGGGAACTGTAGTAAAGAGTTACAGGGTTAGGAAGGGTGAGAACCGCCAGGTAAGACACTCCCCAGCTGGGCCATGGTGGCGCTCACCTTCATATCCATCATCATTCAGGGAGAGAAGCAGGCATGTCTTTGAATTTAAGGCCAGCCTGGTGTACAGAATGAGTTCCAGGATGGACCAGGCTACACAGAGAAATCCTGCCTTAAAAATAAAAAACAACAGCACTTGGGAGGCAGAGGCAGGTGGATTTCTGAGTTCGAGGCCAGCCTGGTCTACAGAATGAGTTTCAGGATAGCCAGGACTACACAGAGAAACCCTGTCTCAGAGAGAGAGAGAGAGAGAGAGAGAGAGAGAGAGAGCGAGAGAGAGAGAGAGAGAGAAACGAAAGAGAGAAAAACAGACAGACTGAAAGAAAGACAGAAAGATCATTCCCAATGGGGAATCCCCTTTGCAGAACAGGTAAGGGCCCTGGGATAATAAAGTAAACCCCTAAACTGGCTTTTGTAACAATCCTAGATCCCTTGTTTTGATTGAGTGCCACAGAGAGAATGCTGGGAAGAAGGTCTTGTCCTAAGTAAGCGTCTCTCAAAATGACAACTCTTTGTCCTTTCTTAGGGAGTGAGTGGCCAGAACTCCTAAGCCAGAGCAGGAGAGACCCCAGTGACCTGGGTCCAGCCTTCCACCCGACGCCTGTTGGGACCAGGGGTACCCTCAGCCATCCAGTGCTGCAGAAAGTCTACTCCCCCAAGTTTGGGTTTCCTGGTCTGAAGAGTCTCCTGCTTCCAGTCTTGCTGTCCTCCCACCATTCTGCTCTGGATGGACAGACAGATATCAACACATACCACTCACAGTCCATCCATTCAGGAGGAGGGACACAATCCTGCTTTTTTCAAATCTGGGGGCAAGCATACATCCTGACTGTACTTCTTGCTTATGTACCTCCTGCCTATGTGTGATCAAGCACATCCTGTGCCGTTGGAGCAAGCAAGCTTGTTTACAGAAGTGGAAACCAGTGGCCTGTGATCTTACGTGAATAGCACCCTCCAGCATCCAGGAAGTTATCTGTCCTTGGGCTCGCGGGGCTTATAGGTTCATTTGTCCCTGAACAAGTGGGGCTCTCAGGTTGAAAACATTTTTTGTTTTATAGATTTCTTAGGCACAGTAATTAAAACTTAAGACACAACTTTAGCCTTTGCACTTTAAGCCTTTGGCAGAACTGTTGCAGACTTCTTGAAAGCCCTGAATCAAATAAAAAAATAAAAAGGACGTGAATGCTCCCAGGTATGGGGGAGCAGGTTTAGTGCAGACATATGGGAGAAAATAGCCAGAGCCACCTGTGAGCTCAGAGTGGATGTGACCCTGAGGTGGGCCGTGTGAGAAGAGAGGTCAGGAGCCAAGAGGCTCAGACATAAAGGGTAAAATAACCACATAGCCAAAATGGCTGGATTATATAGGGAAGAGCAGCTGGGGAAAGGGCAGCCCAGCACCTATGCTGGAGATTTCAGGGTAGAGACCCAGGGAATGCCAGCCTGGAGAACCCTGGAACAGCTAGGACTGGGGGATGCTGAGGGCCTGGCCTGGTCCTCTTTGCTAAGTTAATCGTATCTCAGCTGAGAACAAAGGATGACTCAAGACCTGGTGTTAACCAGTCTTAACCAACCACAGGCTCAGCAGATGCCGGCACAAACCGACCAGATGCTAGGCAGGAGGCACACTGGCCTGCGCTTCACGCCTACCCTTCTGAGTCTCTTGGTCACTGACCTTGGGAAGGAGGGCTGGTTCTGCCAAAGGCTCCTGTGAAGAAAGTGTCCCCTGCGGCTTGTGGCTTGCTGCAAGGTGGAGTCACTCTGGCGAGGATTTGGAGGATGGGTCTCACTCTAAGCCTCAATCACCTGTCCTGCAGAAGGTGGTCCCCATGCTCCAGCCCAGCCAGGCCCATACCACAGGCCACACCAGCATTTGCTTAACTCAAATGCAAAACACCTAGAGCCAAGGCTGAAGCTCAAATGTAAGCTGGACTTGACAACTGGGGACCCAAAGAAATGTAAGCAGAGAAAGAGGGGCCCTGTGCCAAGGAGGCCTTGGGGGAGGCTATACTCCCCCAAGTCATTTCAGGGAACAATGGGGCTTTGAAAGACTAGCAAAGAATCAAGATCCCAGAGAGGAAACATGGTCGCTAGACTCTAAAGGACCAGAGTTCAAGGTCACCCAGGGCTATAAATTAGAGACTAGCTTGGGCTACAGACTCTGTCTCAGGAGCTGGAGAGCTGGATCAGCACCAGCTGGATCAGCACCGACTGCTCTTCCAGAGATTCTGGGTTCAATTCCCAGCCCTTAGATGGCAGCTTACAACCTTAAGTCCAAGATCCGACAATCTCACCCAGACATACATGCAGGCAAATCAGCAATACACATTTTAAAAAAGTACCATCCACCCATCCACAAAATAAGATAAAATGGTTAATCCAGTAGTATAGACCTGTGAGGAACAAGACCTGGAGGAAGCAGGTCCCCGAGGCATGACATCCATCTAAGTATGAGGGCCTTCACTTTGAGGAGAGTCTCTTGACCCAGACATACCAATTCCCTGGCACTTATTAAAACTGTCTTCCCTGGGGGGAGGGGGGGTGTCAAACCTAGAAGTTTCCTGAATGAAAAAAAAGGACATGACCACTCCTTGAGATGGTGATATGTGTGTGTGTGTGGGGGGGTGGAATATGTATTTATCACAGAGAGGAGGGGGAGTATAGCCAGAGGCTGACACATCTGGGAGAGCCCAGAGCCTGTGCCACATGGGGGGAGGAGGGGGGATGAAGAGAAGGCACCCAAGAACAGCAGCCAGGAGGCCAAAGGTACAAAAAGCATGGATAACCAAGAAGTCTGGATTATATAGGGAAGAGTGGCCTGATAGAGGGCAGGGTATGCCAACCATACCCTGTAACAGGCAAGGACTAAGGGATGCTGAGAGAACCTGGCCAGGTCCTTTTTTTTTTTTTTTTTTTTTTTTTTTTTTTTTTTTTTTTTTTTTTTTTTTTTTTTTTAGATTTACTTATTTATTTATATGAGTACACTGTAGCAGTCTTTAGACCCCCAGAAGAGGGCATCAGATCCCATTACAGATGGTTGTGAACCACTATGTGGTTGCTGGGAATTGAACCCTGTACCTCTGGAAGAGCAGTCAGTGCTCTTACCCACTGAGCCATCTCTCTAGTTCTCCGTTCTGATATCTTAAATAGGCACCATTTGTGCCGGCTTCGAAACTGAGCACCTCCAACATCACCATTGTCCAAAGAGACAGAACCCCCTTGTTGACTCTCTAGGGTTCTGTCAGTCTCCCCTGGTTTGAGGGAATGCAGGTGTTTAGTGCAGTTCCAGGGTTGGCAGATAAAACCCAGGACGCCTTGTGACTGAAACTCCAGGCAAACACAATACAATTGTTTTCCTGGCAGCTGTTCCTGACATCACAATCATTTACCCAAGATTCAGATTTGCTGGGTGTAGCTGCCTGGGTTCCTGAAAGGAAGATGGGGTTTTCTATGGGAAAGGCTGGGAGAGAAATTAACCAAGACAAGGTTTTCTGATCAAGGCCAATGTTTATTTACAAGTTCGAGCTTATAAAGTCCACCAGGCCAGGATCTCCTTGCTTTGTCAGGAGAACAGCTTCAGCCTCTCAGCAGGTAGTGGCGTCCTGGAGGAAAGCTGCTTGTGAGGCACGACAATAGACTTTACCACCCTAGGTGGGCTAGCCGGCTGTGGCAAGTGAGGTGTGAGCTAGCCTGCTCAAGACTGCTGGAAGGGTACAGCTGGGTACCCTGTGTTCTCATTTGCTGACTCTGTTAACTTTTATTAGTCCCTTTAATCCCCTCCTTTTTTATTTATTTGTCTTCAAGCATGAGGTCTTGGTAGGTAGTGCTAGCCGGCCTGGAACTCACTCTGTAGACCAGGCTGACCTTGAACTCACCAAGATCCACCTGTCTCTGCCTTCCCAGTCCAGGGATCAAAGGCCTGTGCTACTGAACCTGGCTCTTTCTTTATCAACATGCCCATGTACGGATCTTTGCTAGTGGACTGGGTCTTACATAGCTTGAGAAGGCTAGGCTCATTCTGTGACAGGCTTCAGATAGGCAGTTAAAAAGACTAGG
>LR750084.1:74339-123436 GCA_902729485.2 Mus minutoides | reverse complement strand
GCTGGTGAGATGGCTCAGCGGGTAAGAGCACCCGACTGCTCTTCCGAAGGTGATAAGTTCAAATCCCAGCAACCACATGGTGGCTCACAACCATCCTTAATGAGATCTGGCGCCCTCTTCTGGAATGCCTGAAGACAGCTACAGTGTACTTACATATAATAAATAAAATAAATCTTTAAAAAAAAAAAAAAAAAAAAGACTAGGCCTAAGAACTGGCCGAGTCCAGGCAAGCCCAAGACAGTCAATTGCTAATAGAAAAAACCCAGGCTCCAGCCTTCAAGACCAGGTAATATCCGGGCTACCTGGCCTGAAGCCAGGACAGTGAGTGGGTCAGCAGCAGTTTCTAAGACTTCCTCAGCTACTTCCTTAGTAACAGTTTCTAGACCTCCCCAGCAAGTTTCCAGCCAGTAATGGAGCACCCTTAGAGATGGACCCAACAGATTAACAGGTCAGTCACCTGCCCTGGAATTCCCTAATGTGTTTTAAATCAGGCCTGCAAGCTCACTTGGGCGTCTCTCTCTATTCTGGTAATGGGAAACCCCAGCACGCTGGACTTCTGCAGAATAAGACACTCTGCGTTTACATACTGCTCGAGTATGGGGGTGTCATTCTTCGAGAATCCTGAACCCTTACAACTCAGGCTGAACTCAAACTGGGTATTGTGAGGTCTCAGAGAAACCTGGGACAAATGGCTGAGGTGCCTAGTTAACACACCAAGGCAGACTCTGGCTCAGTCCATACTTATAAGTGCCTGTTACAGAGTCATCCTGGCTGGCATGCCTCGCCCCCTATCCGAAGTCTCTCCATCACCAGAGCTTTCCTCCCCTCCCCCCAGATTCTCCGATTCCTGTATAACCAGCCATTTTTGGCTGTGTGGCCTCTCTTTTGGTCCACACGCCCTCCTTCCTCTCTGGCTCCCCACCGCCATCTCATGGTCTGCGTCAGTCTGCTGGCCATGCGCAGTCTGGACTCTCCCAGATGCCTCTGGCTTCTCTGTCATTCCTATCTACAGTAACACCCCCCCACCCCCCACCCCCGCAACCATGTCCCCCTTTTCCCATTCAGACACACAGCAGAGAGCAGCCTCGTCTCTTTCTCCACACCTGTGCTAAGTCACACCAGATTCTCCAAGTCATCACAAAGAAAGATGGCCGACCCAGCCTCTCTGTGCCGCAGGAGTCAGGTTAGGACAGCAATATCTCGTTTCTGACATTACCAGCCTGGGATCGGATGGGAAGCCCTGAGTTCATGACCAACCAACCTAGCACCCCTTGTTACTGTATCAGCATGGTGTCACTCCAAGGATGAGCCAGAGAGAACCCAGGACAGGGACAGGGAGGCTGGCCCCACTATCGGCAGGCTCGGACTGTCCTGGACGGGGGCTGGTGGTGGCCATTTTGCCTCTTCCAGATGGAACACGGGGGCAGCCATTTTGTCTCCACTGGGTGGAGCAAGACGACCTAGCTTCCCTGAAAAGATCCGGTTCACACTTTGAGTCAGTATCTTTATTGGTTCAAACAACACAGTATAAAAACCAGACTTGGATGCCAGCATCAAGAACTCATAACAAATATTCTACAGCCTGGATAGTCGTTGTTACAGATAAGAAACAATGTCCAAGGTTTGGAGAGCACACTCAGTGGTAAAAGAAGCCCTGTTCATGGCAGGCAGCTTACAACCATCTGCAACTCCAGCGCCATTAGATGCAGTGCCCTCTTCTGGCTTCTGTGGATACTGCATTCATACAAACCCACATAATTTAAAATAAAAACAATTTATATATAAATAAAAGAAACTATGTACAGTTGGATGTGGTGACTAACCTGAACTGTGTAGAAGACTGATTATCCTAATAACTATGTACAAAAGGGTCCTGACCCTTGTTTCAAAACTTTAGTTCCCGGGGCTGAAGAGATGGCTCAGTGGATAAGAGCAGACTGGCTGCTCTTCCAGAGGCCCCAGGTTCAATTCCCAGCATCCACATGACAGTAATTTCTTGTAACTCCAATTCCAGGAGTCTGACACCCACACACAGACACACACGCAGGCAAAACAAAACAAAAAAACACCAATGCACACAACACCATCTTTTAAAAAGTCACTCAAAACTTTAGCTCTTGCACGTACATGCCACACCCAAGAATACTATCTAAAATAAATCTATAAGGAGATCACCAAGTGCCAATTAAAGACCCCTTGATGGAATTAAAAATAAATAAGTAAAGGGAGGATTTTAGTTGAACTTCCTGAAAGGATGCCTTCGCTTGAGACGGCCTCCACCTGAGAGCCAGGCCTTCCTACCTCCATTCAGCTGCCATAAATGAAGCCATGCAGCCCAGGCGCCATGAGCCGGCTGTGGCCACCAATAGTCTCCAAGACTTACTAGACTCACTCCGCCATCCAGGCTTTGATACCCTCCCCCATGGCCACACTTTCCTGCCAATAGCCCAGGGAGCCAATGGCTCCAGCTCCTGTGCGTGGGTATGGACGTGTGACGAATATGCATATCTGTGTCACGGCCCGGCTGGGTGTCAGACAGAGGCTCTTGCACCCCCACATCTCACAATTGTGCAGACAGACACATCCACAAGAGGGCCCATTTCAAGACACGTCCCAGCCATCAGTGAGGACGGTGTCTTAGTCAAGGTTTCTAACCTAGCAACCCAACACTGTGACCAAAACGTAAATTGAGAAGAAAGGGTTTAACAGGCTTACACTTCCACATCGAGGTTCATCACCAAAGGAAGTCAGGACAGGAACTCACACAGGGCAGGAACCTGGAGGCAGGAGCTGAGGCAGACACCACAGAGCGGGGGCTGCTTGCTGGCTGGCTCCCCGTGGCTTGCTCAGCCTACCTTCTTCTAGTAGAACCAGGACCACCAGCCCAGGGATGGCCCCACCCACACTGGGCTGGGCCCTCCCCCACTGATCACTAATTGAGAAACCGCCTTATAGCTGGATCTCATGGAGGCATTTCCTCAACGGGGGCTCCTTTCTTTGTGATAGCTCCAGCTTGCGTCAAGTTGACACACAACCAGCCAGCACAGACAGGACAGAGGCTGCACGTCTTAGGGCAAGAGGCTCTGCAGCAGTGCACATCTGTACAGCATCTGGGGCAGTCCAGCTTGAAGCCCTCTTCGACTTTCTGAAATCTACCCGGCTGTGACCATGTAAAGTAGCCCAGGTGTGGTGGCACACAACTGTAGTCTCAGTACTCAAGAGGCTAGGGTGGGGTTGGGGTTGAGAGATGCTTGTCCGGGCCACAGAGTGAGACCTTTCTCAATACGATAAAATAGTTATAGGCATAACCTAGATAACTTTCAGAATCTTCACGAAGGCTAATAAGGTTCCGGGAGATCGGGAGTGACGTGGCAGAGACACAGCTATTTGAATGCAGGTGCATTTTCCAGCTGGAAACTGAATTTTAAAACTATTTTTCAAAATGAAGACTCATTTATGGTGAGGTGTGGTGGCCGATGTTTGGGTGATGTGAGCGCTGGAGAGGCAGAACCAGGCAGATCCCTTGGACTCTCAACCTCAGACAAGCCTGCTTAGGTGAGTCTCAAAAAAACAAGACAGATGGAACTGGAGGCAGGACACCGGGAATGACCTCTGACCTACACTCCCTCCCTCCACCCAGTGACACACAGAGACAGACAGACAAGCAGGCAGGCAGATAGGCAGACACACACACACACACACACACACACACACACACACCAGCTAAGACTCGTGGATTTGGCAGGTGTCAGACTACAGAGGGGAGAGCCTCTCTTCAGGTTCACTCGATGAAGCCTGACCTCCTAACCCCATTCCAGTGCCGATCCCAGCAGAGCTTCTGGGTCCCACTTCCAGGAAGAAAGTGTTCCCAGACAATGCTGAGCGCACAGAGAATTGTCCATGGTCCATTCTTGTCTGCAGGGAAGCACAAAAGAGGGCCATCCCATGGGGTCTTCAGGGTCTCTGGGCCAAAGCTGCTGACTATTGGCTACTCAGAAAGAACTTGTGTATGAGATGTGGCCTTCAGTCCGGACTCTGGCTATGCAGATTCGTAATGTCCTGGGAGGGGAAAAGCCACAGGCCAACTCAGCAGGGCCAGAGACAACAAGCTCCCTACCGAGCCGATCCACACCCAGGATAGGTCCCCTAACCTTAGCAGCTCCCCTCCCCCTTCACCGGGCACAGCTGTCCCCAGTCCTTCACCTCAGCCTCAGTCTCCAAAGCCCTGATCATTCAAATTGCATCTGCCACTTCCTGCAGGCCTCCTGGGACCAACTCAGTTGCCTGTCCTTTGAAGCTGACTACAGCTTAGCTCTTGTCTTTGTGTCCCAGAAGACTGCAGCAGGGGGGAGGGTAGCCAGCAAGCGGGGAGGGTGGCCTTTGAACTGAAGCCAAAAAATCTCAGATGGGGAGGGTCAGATGGATGGCTCCGTCTGTAAAGGTCTTTGTCACTAAGACTGGCAAGCTGACTTCCATCCATCCCTAGAACCAACTCCCAGGAATTGTTTCTGATCTCCACCCATGCGCCGTGACACACACACACGTGTGCACGCGTATCAGGAAAGTCAGAAGACCTGTGGCCATGCTGACCCGTCCTTATTCGCCCCCCTCACCTGCTGGGCCTTCCTGGACAGGAAGTGGGCATAACTGTGTCCCTTGTATTCGCCTCTGGACTGCATCAGGGTGCAGATGGCGCAGCTGCGGTTGACCACAAACTTGTTCAGTGTGCCAAAGGCACAGGGTGGAGGCCTGTTGGCGAGGCTCTGGCCTTCCTCTGAGAGGCTGGCCTTCTGTCTGTCTAAGGTGGCCACCAGCTTCCTGAGGGAGGCATCCGAGAACTCGTTAAAAAAACGCTTGAAGCTGGGGTACTTCCGGATCTGGAACGGAAGGGGAGTCGTCAGTGCTGCAGCCTGCGGGGTTCCCTCCCCAGTCTGCTCTCTAGCATCCTGGGTGAGCACCCCTTCATTAAATCCCTCCACCCCCACCCCCTCACTTCTATAAGATATGGCTTGCAACTGCAGGGCAAAACAAAACAAACAAAAAACAACGCGCATGTACGAAGAGCCAATATGGCACAGAAATGTGGCTCCCTTCAGCTAGAAAAGTTGGGGTGACCAGATCCCCTCTCCAAAATGGTTGGAAGTAGACTCAAGAGGCCAGGAAAAACACTCAATAGATTCTCAGCCCCACACTAAGGTCCTTCCGGCTAATTTATTTCTCTTCATATCCAGACATGGTAACTGGGGTCTCCAGGGGGTGGGGGTGGGAGACCTAAATACAAAGACTTGGGTCACACATGAGATTTATTTGAGATCCTGGGCACACCGATGTGGATAGGGACCTGGACAAAGATGGTAAGGTGGCCCAGGCAGTGATGTGTGGACGCCTCCTGGGGAGGACTGAGGTCTTCTGCCAGGGTGGAGGCTGCTTGAAAGAACAAAGAACTGGATGGAGCTAAGCTGCTCGCTGTCAAGGCTGCGCCCACCAAGGGAGACCTTGCAGCAGGATCTGAGGGGTCAGAGGTGCTCTGGCTTTGGCTTGGGGCAGACCCTGATTTGGAGGAATTAGAACACTCTGGTTGTGTGTGTGTGTGTGAAAGAGAGAGAGAGAGAGAGAGAGAGAGAGAGAATGTGCATACACGCATGTGCATATTATATGATGTTTGCAAGTTTGTAAGTACAGAGGCCAGAGAATCCTTGCTCTAGGGCTCTGCCTTATTCCCTTGAGACACAGACTCTCACTGACCCTGGAGGTCAGTTTACCACCATCAAACCCCAGCTATCTTCCTGTCTCCTCCCATACAGCTCTGTGTTCTGACAGGCGCATGATCCCATGCCTGGCTTTACACGTGTGCTTAGGATTTGAACTCGGGCTCTCGGTGGGCGGGCATGGAGGGCATGGCAGGCATGGCAGGCACGGCAGGCACGGCAGGCACAGCGGGCAAGCATAGCACGCACTCTCCCTGCCAAGGCATCACCCCAGCCTGCCTGCAATCCTATCATTTCAAGCTAACATTCTCTTCACCTGCCTTGTGTTAGTGCTCTCTGCAGAGACACTCGTTAGTCAAACGAGGAATATCCCTATTTTTCAAAAGAGGTTCAGAGAGGTCAAGGGACACGACCAACGTCACTCAGAAGTAGGGATAGGAGCCAGGCGTGGTGGCGCATGCCTTTAATCCCAGCACTCGGGATGCAGAGGCAGGCAGATTTCTGAGTTCGAGGCCAGCCTGGTCTACAAAGTTAGTTCCAAGACAGCCAGGGCTACACAGAGAAACCCTGTCTCGAAAAACAAAAACAAAAAAAAACAACAACAAAAAAGTAGGGATAGAACCCAGGTCTCAGGGGAGGGAGCTCCCATATCTGCCTGGAGAGTTTGAGGGGTACTCACCTGCCTCCCTAGATCCCCATCCACCTCTTGGAGACTCTCCACGAGCTTTTGGATCATGAACTCCTCTGAAGGAAGGAAGGAAAGATGAGAGACAGTCTCCGTGACACCCGTCCCCGTGACACCCGGCACCCATGGCGGGCAGCACAGCTGTCCAAATAGAGATGGCACGGTCTCTCTAAGCGCCTGTGACCAAACTCAACTCCACCTGACACATAGGAAAGCTGAGGGCTCCTAACCTCAGGAATGGAAGCTTGTGCTCAGAGTGGCCAGCCGGAACATGTGGAGGGGAACGTCCCTTGGCCATGGGTGCTGTCACAACAGGAGGGCCACTTGGCTGTGCTATGGCTCTTTGGTGTTGATTTGAACCGGACTTAGTAAAATATGCAGGAAACTCACAGAGAGGTTGTAATGTACAGCTTGAATTGGACTGAGGTGGGACCATTTACACCAGTGAGACTGACTAAGGACCCTAAAGCCATCAGTATCCTTGCCCAGCAGCCGCAGTTTAAAGAGCACACCAATAGGGGCTAAGAGCACTGGCTGCTCTTCCAGAGGTCCTGAGCTCAAATCCCACCAACCACATGGTGGCTCACAACCATCTGTAATGGGATCTGGTGCCCTCTTCTGGCAGGAAGGTGTACATGTGGATAGAGCACACATATGCATAAAGTAAATAAAATAAATCTTTTTTTAAAAAAAAAAAACCTAACACACCAATGGCGCCTGTGCACTCATCAGAACATCCCCTACTTAGCCTGGGGCATGTTGAAGAGAAACTAGCTGAAGCTACCCCAGAGGGCGCAGGATATACTGACTAGATTCCCAGGCTCTCACTGGTGAAGGCCCCTCATCTGGTGTGTGACTTTTGGCTTCAAAAGGTGCTCCGGGGGACCCAGCTGGTGCTCCTCCTGCAGCCTCCGTCTTCTGGAACTCCAGGCTTTCTGAAAGGGATTGCAGAAAAGAAGTGGATGAGCTTGGCATCTGTCTCAGCCCTTGGGGGAAGAGGGGGGAGGATACCAGCCCTGCCCTGCTTCTGAGGGGATCTGTGTTCCCTCTCTGCCCTCTGCTTCCCCACAGGCCACAGTTTAAGAAGCACATGGACATGCCCATGGCTCTCACCCAGCAAAATCACCTCCCCTTTAAATGTGCAAGCCTCGGCCCAGTCAGTCCAAACTTCGCCCTACTCTGTTGTCAAATGGGAATCCTAAGACAGACCTGGCCCGTTAACTGGGATAGTACTGCATAAACAGCAGGCACGCACTGTAGGAGAGCAGGGGAAGCGATGGTCCTCACGGTCTATTGCAGTCACCTTGAAATCCTGGTGTGTGTCTATTAATGTTCCCTGGTGACATCTGACAACCACAGATCTAGTAACACCTTTGGCTCTGGCTGTCCTAGAACCCGCTCTGTAGAACAGGCTGCCCTCAAACTCACAGAGATCCCCCTGCCTCTGCCCCCCAAGTACTGGGATTAAAGGCACATGCCACCACTGCCTGGTGATGCCTTTGTTTTTCAGGAAGGGAACTCTGAGTCTTTGATAGGTGTCCTGCTGAAATTGACATCTTCACCTCTCTGCTCTTCTCACAGCAGAAAGCAGAGGGCAAGGCTTGAAGTTACCATGGTAACACCAGGCCTGCTCACCTGGGCTGCTGGAGATGGAAGCTCTGTGGCCACTGACACACATGGGCAGGAAGCCATGCTTCTTGGGTGGCCGGGCCTCCAGGCTGCTAGAGCCTGGAGTCCCTGAAGCCTCCGTTCTTTTAGAATCCTTGGAGCTGTGTTTCCTGAGAGAAAAGGCTCTCCGGAGGTTAGACTTCTTCACCTGGGACTTCACCTTGCCGACTGGGGCCGGGTTTTCTCCGGCCTCCTCTGCCTCCTGTACTTGAGCTTGCTATGGGGAGAAAGAGAGAAAATGAGTCAGGGCCCCCTGGCCTCAAGGTCAAAGGTGAACTATGGTCTAGAAGGAGCAAGAGGGGCGAAGGCCTTTGGTGCTGGGGAGTGTTGTCTGGGGGAGGCCAGTCCGGAGCTTAGAATGCAGCAGAGGGGTGGGGGTCCCCGGAAGAGCAGGATCATCTGGGAGGGCATCCTCACCTGCTCTCCCCCCTCATCCTCTGCACTCTGGAGCAGGGCCAGGATCTTCTGCTTGAATTCTCCTACAAAAAGGACAGGGTTCCTTACAAAGGTCTCTGAGGTCGGGACCAGGTCCATACACCCCAGCTTTTCTGTTGTCTCTCTTTTCTTTCCATGTGCATCCTGGAGTGCAAACTTTAATGGCTGTGCTATCTCTCCAGCACCCTCCCCCAAAGCGGTTTAAAGCATCTCCAGATGTTAGACAATATTTTAGATCCAGGCTTGGTTCTGTCAACAATAAACTGATAACTGTGGGGGCTGGAGAGATGGCTCAGTGGTTAAGAGCACCGACTGCTCTTCCAGAGGTCCTGAGTTGAATTCCCAACAACCACATGGTGGCTCACAACCATCTGTAATGGGATCTGATGCCCTCTTCTGGTGTGACTGAGAAGAGTGACAGTGTACTAACATACATAAAATAAGTAAATAAATAAATCAAAAAACAAAACAAAACAAAAGCCGGGCAGTGGTGGCTTGCCCTTTCCAAATGGCAGAGTCTAAACAAATGGCCTATTTGCTGGAGGTGGGGGGTGGGGTGGCGGAGGGGGGTGTCTCTGAGGGGCAAAGGACTAACTGGATTCGGAGGCTCTGTCCAGCAGTGGCTTCTCCTCGGGTCCCTGAAATACGGCAGCTGGTGTGTGGAGCTCAGAGGGATGGGAGCCTCCACCATCTACAGACGGGACCTCATGGAACTCGGGTGCCTCCAAGTCTGGGAAGCAGAAAGGCACAGTCAGTGTGTGTGTGAGCCACACCCTGGATGTGTGTCAGCCACACCCAGTGTGTGTGTGTGTGTGTGTGTGTGTGCCACACCCAGCAACTGGCCCTGAGACTGGGCAGGTGCCAGTGTATGCCACCCGTGAGCTCTGCAAGGCTTGCAAGGCTGTGCCAGGTCTGGGGCTCTGTTTGGGGACCCCTACCATGCTCTCTGCAGCCCCCCAGAACTGCCTTTCCTTGGCTTTTCTGACCTTTTCTTTTCATGGGATTTCCTTACCTAGCCGCTGTTTTCGGTTGGTCCACTAGGGGGCGGAAGGTGTCTGGCTCCGTGCCATGAATGAAGAGCCATGACCTAAACTGCCTTGCTTGAAAATCTCTCCTCTTATGACCCCAAATTCGCACTCTCCTGACAACAGTGTCATACAAGGCCAGCCCCCATCCACCCTAATGCCCAGGAAGAGCCAATGGAACCAGCCCTTCTCCCTCCGGCTCTGGCTCCCGCTTTGATGAGCCATGTGACTCATCACTGCAACAAACTCTGATACAGATGGACAATAGGACACTGGAAGGAATCAGAGGCACAGAGACAGGGATGGGATAGTGTACAATCGGGAGAGCCTGGGGTACTCAGCAGGCACGAGGCCCTGGGTTCTAGCCCTAGTACCACACAAACTGGGTGGTGGTGCACAAGCCCGTAATTCTTGCGTTTAGGAAGTGAAGGCAGGCAGACAAGAAGTTCAGGGTCGCCAGGCGCGGTGGTGCACACCTTTAATCCCAGCACTCAGGAGGCAGAGGCAGGCGGATTTCTGAGTTCGAGGCCAGCCTGGTCTACAGAGTGAGTTCCAGGACAGTCAGGGCTATCTATACAGAGAAACTCTGTCTCAAAAGCCAAAAGCCAAAAGCCAAAAGCCAAAAGCCAAAAGCCAAAAGCCAAAAGCCAAAAGCCAAAAGCCAAAAGCCAAAAAAAAAAAAAAAAAAAAAAGTTCAGGGTCATTTTTGGCTCCACAAGGGAGTTTGAGACCAGCCTGGACAACATGTGACCCTGTTCCCGACAAACACCAACCAAGCAGCAAACAGTCACAACCAAACCAGCCTGTGTGCGTGCGGAGAGACGGTTAGGTGGTTCGGAACACTTTTCCAGATGACCAGGTTTGAGTCACATGGTGGCTCATAATCATCTGTAACTCCAGCTCCTAACATTTGATGCCCATCTCTGGCCTCCACAAACACTAGACACGCATGCGGTGCCCAGACATACACAGAGGCAAAACATCCACACATATTAAAAGAAAAAAAAATGTAGCTTAGAACCCAGGACCCTTGTCCCCGGTGCTGTTACAAAAACATCCCAGAGTGGCTAAGGACCTTGCACACGGTCACTTCAAAGGCTGAAGTGGGCTGCCTGTACCCAAGTGAGACCATGTTGAGGGGACAAGCTTTGGTCTCTTCTCTATCTCCATCCTCCCTACACTGCTCAAGGCCTAGTACAGGCATCAGAAAGATTCCAGAGCAAGAGGCAGCTGCAGTTGCTATGGCAACTGCTAGAGCCTGCTTACCAAGGCTGCTGGAGGTGGAAGTTCGCTGGCTACTAACACACAGGGGTAGGAAGCTGGGCCTCTTGGGCCGGGTTTCTGGGCCAAGGGTAGTGGCTGTGCCTACTCTCTTGGGTTCCTCGGAGGCAGGCTTCTTGAGGGACAAGACTCTCTTTAGGCTGGACTTCTTTTCCTGGGATTTCTTCCTGGGGAGTGGCGTTGGCTTTCGCGGAGGAACCGCTTCTGGCTGAGGGACTTCCACTTGCTGTGGGGAGAAGAAAGAAACTGGGTCAGATCCCTGGCCTTGAGGAGAGGAGAAAGGCTGCCCCAGACATGGCCGATCCAGAGTGGGAGGCAGCTTCTGGAATTAGGGAGTGGGGCTAACTGGACGGGGAGGTGGGCACGAACCGGCAGCCGCAGCAGCTCTGCAGGCGCACTCTGATGCCTGCGCCTCACCTCTTCCTCCAGTTGGTCTCCAGCTTTCTTGAGTAATTCCACGATCTGCCAGATGACATCATCCTCTGCAAGAGAGCATGGGTACCACCACTCTTAGGTATGCAGACAGTATCCAGATCCTGACTCACAAGGAGAACGAAGCCAGGATTCGCCAGGATTCGTTCAGCTGGCGCTCCCCTGGTCACACTGGACCTGCCCCATAGCTGCTTTCACTACTCCTCACATGAGAACATTTCCTTGGGTGGCTTGTTCTGCCTTACACAAAAGTGGTGTGCCCACTCCCCTAGCTGCACCCCAAAAGTCTGTTTGCATGAAATGTCAAACAAGCAAGCATCTCTGTCCCTGAGTAGCTGTGGGGGTCTCTGCCCCCCACTCCTGGTCTCTCACCAGCCCCCTGGCTTCCTGTTTCCTGACAGTCTACAGTTCATTTTCCTCTCAGGTCAGTCTGTAAAGTAAAACACCTTACAGACTGACCACAGAAATGCCTTTTTATCCCTTGCATGCCCTGCCTTTGTTTATTGTTTTGTTTGTTTTGTTTTGTTTTGTTTTGTTTTTTCGAGACAGGGTTTCTCTGTATAGCCCTGGCTGTCCTAGAACTCACTCTGTAGACCAGGCTGGCCTCAAACTCAGAAATCCGCCTGCCTCTGCCTCCCAAGTGCTGGGATTAAAGGCATGCGCCACCACGCCCAGCTGGCCCTTGTTTTTAGACAATTAAATAAAGAGGGTATTGTGGAGGTGTTCTGATTGTGTTTGAGGCTGGATGCACTGCTGAGAGATGGGCGTTTAAGTCTGTATGGATGAAGCTTCATTTTATTCCCTATAATTCTGCAAGAAGACTCAGAGCACACTGAAGGCTCCTCGCTGTGGCCGTTGGACAGTTCTTTCCATTTTTCCATGTAGCTGCCTTGTTTAGTTAACGCAGGGTCCCTGTCTAACTACACCTTTAGTCTCTATTCAATAGATAGGTGGTAGGTATAATAGATAGATAATGATAGACATAATAGATAGATGAATGAATAGATAAGATGCTAGATTAGATAGACTAGATAGATAAGATATAAATATATAAAATAGATATATAGAATTGGTGATAGATGATAGATGGATGGATGAATGGATGGATGAATGGATAGGTAGATGGACAGATAGATGATAGATAGACAATAGATGGATAGATGGATGGATGAATGGATAGGTAGATGGACAGATAGATGATAGGTAGACTAGACAATAGATTAGATAGATAGGATAGATGAAATAGATAGGTAGATAGGCTAGATAAATAGATGACAGATTAGAGAGATGACAGATAGATAAATAGATAGACAGATAAATAGGTAAATAGGGTCTCATGTAGTTCCAAGTGGCCTCCGATTCACTACATAGAAGATGATCTTGAACCAATCCTCCTGCCTCCACCTCCCCAGTGCTGGGATTACACGTGTACACCACCACATCCCAATTACGCCATGCTGGGGTCCTAATGCCAGCTTCCTGATGCCAGGCAAGTGCTGTATGAACTGAGGTGCATCCCTGCCCTGTCTCCTACATATTTCAAGATACATTTTAAGAAATTGTAAGCAAAGCCACGTTGCCATGGTCACAGAAGCAGGAGCTCTTGCCAGCAGCCTTTCTGCTGCTTCAGCCTCTCTCCTGCTAGACTTTAAAATAAATTCACACTGCCAGAAGCAGCAGGACAGGCAAGACAGATCCGCGCACGCATGCCCCAAGCAAGCCCTCTAGTCTGGTGCAGACCCACTAGGATTCAAACTCACGGTCAGGCTTCCTGGGGTTCTCCTCTGATGGAGGACCTGAGGCTTGGTCAAAGCTGTCTGGGGTTTCAGCATGGCCTCCTTCAGTGGGCAAGGCCTGAGGAAGGTCAGAATCTGGTCCCCCTGGAAACCAAATGAAAGCAAGTTAAAACCGGATTTAGTGACATTCCTCAGACCTTCTTAACCAGCGTGCAGCATGACCTCCATAGAGTGACAGGGCAGACAGCAGCCACCCCTAAACCTCACCCCAAATCAGAAGCTGGCTAGGACTTCCAGGAGGAAAGTGGGATGTCTCAGGCCAGGCTCGCCCCCCCCCCCCACCAGCTCTCCCTGAGCTTCCCTTTCTTGTCAGAACCACGGGGTGTCTGCACAGTGGCCTCCAGCCAGGAGACTTCCACCAGAGCAGCAGAAACTAGCACAATGGGTTTCTTTTTTTGTTGTTTTGTTTTGTTTTGTTTTCTGAGACAGGGTTTCCCCTGGCTGTCCAGGATCTTGCTGTGTAAACCAGACTGACCTCAAACTCAGAGATCTGCCTGCCTCTGCCTGCTGCACGCTGGGGTTAAAAGCTTATGCCACCATGTCCAGCAGCAGATTTATTCTTGACAGAGCAGGGTCTAGACAGGGCACTGGTAGGCACCCATAGGCTTGTGGGGTGGGAGAGCCGCTACTTCTGCCCCTCCCTCAATCTCACTGCATTTAACACCAGCTACAAGGCAGCAAACACTTGTTTTTTGTGTAAGCTGTGTTGACCCACAACGAAACAGCATCTCTCTCTCTCTCTCTCTCTCTCTCTCTCTCTCTCTCTCTCTCTCTCTCTCTCTCTCTCTTTCTCTCGTGGTTGGGGGGGGCATGAAGTCACCATCCTTAGGCCACACAGCATACTGAATGGCAGCGCCTCCGTTGAGTTGAACTCGAGCGTTCAGCTGTTTATATAGAAATGTCTCCCACTGTCCACTTGTGATCCGAGGAGATTGGAGCACCCTGGTCCTTGGGGTGGGACAATGGGGTTTCCCTGGTCTGCTCACCCCTGCACATCAGCCCCAGGTCTGTCTCATTGGGGGCGAGTGAGGCAGCCAAAGTGGGCGGTAGGTCCTCTCGGCCTTGCGCTTCTGCGGTCTGCGGCCCCGGAGGCTCTTCGGCGGCGATAGGCTTCCTGTGACTGTGCTTCTTGCGGCTGGGCCTCTTCTCCTGCGATTTCTTCCTGAGGGTTGGCTCCTCGGCTGCCTCTGGTAGGTCCCCTTTCCCCTTTGACGCCCTGCTGGCCTTTTCTCTGGGCTCCTCTATCCTCATGAGTAAGAGATTCAGCACCAGCCTCAGCCAGCTCTGCTGGGTCTCCCTCGGAAGCCTCTCTTTCTTGGTGTCTTCTGGGGGCCCTTGAAATCTGCGCCCCTCTCCTGGAGGGAGGGCTGCGGCAGTTGCTCCCTGGGCCTCTGCAAAGTGAGATGGGCTCTCAGAACTTCTGGCTCCATCACTGGCTGTCCTCCTGCAGGTGGCACTGGAGGGGCACCTGGTGTTCGAGGACTTGGGGTCCTTCCTGGGAACCTGCCGGTCCAAGGATCGGGCTCTCTTATTTCTCTTTGTGGTCTCCACCGGGCTACAACAAAAACAAACAGATTTCCCTGGAAGACTAAACCACGCACAGTCTGTGAATGCACCTTTTCTGGGGATGCTTTCCAAAGCTTCTGACCTGTTTAAAGTCCCCTGTCCAGCCCCACAGGGAAAGCGGTCACTACCCCCATTTCCTAGATTAGGAAACAGAATCCGATTCTTCTCCAGCCGGTGAGTGGCATCGCCAGAGTGGTCCAGAGGAACACACCCCTGACATTGTCACCTCTCTCTCCCCACAAGATTTGGAGGTTGTGACTCTAAAATAACTAATTTGTCAGGAGACCTCCGTCTCAGCAGAAACAGGACCCTCACCCTCCTCCTCGCTCACACTGGTGTGGGTCTGTCTGAGAATCAAAGGCCAATACTGCAGCTCACAGGGAAAAGCCAACCTCAAAGAGCCTGCGCCGAGTCCTGTTTCCACCCGAAGGCTCAGGAAGAGCCAAGCTGCTGTTCCTGCTACAGCCATGAGGGGAGCCAGGGGTTCTGGGTGCTGCTGCCTACCTGTCTCTGCCTGTCCCTCTGTCCCTCTGACTGTCTGTCCCTCTCTCCCTTCTTCTTTCATCTCTTTGTTGGTTTAGAGACAAGTTCACTACTGTAGCCCAGGCTGGCCTTGAACTCTGGGTCACGCCTCAGTCTCCTGATGTGTGCCACTGCTCCTGACCTGGCCTGTTTCAAACTCAGGCCAGCACACTGTATTTTGATCTGTGTACTTTTCTGTATGTAAGACCTATGCTTTCAGTACTGTGGCTGGAACCCAGGACCTGGAACATGCTAGGCAAGTGAACTCTGGGCCACACCCCTTCATGGCCTCTATATGCCTTTTCCCCACTAGGCCACACCCCTGCATGGTCATCATATGACTTTTCCCCTACTTCTGTCATTAAGTTCTTGTTGTTTTTAAGTCAGAGTCTCTGTGTAGCACTGGCTGTCTTGGAATTCCATATGGGGACCAGGCTGGCCTCGAACTTATAGAGATCCTCCCAAGTGCTAAAACTAAAGGTAGACTTTACCATGCCCGGCAAATTAAAAGAAAAATGAGTATATATGTGTCTGTGCATATGTACATGTAATTGCATGCGTCCAGAGAGTCCAGGAGAGGGTGGTAAATACCCTGGAGCTGAGGTTACAGGTTGTGAGTTGTCCTGTGTGGGTGCTTGGAATAAATAAATAGATAAATAAATAAATAAATAAATATTGTTTTAAATGTCATGAGCTGGCAAGATGACTCAGCAGTTTGAAGAAGACCCACATTCTGTTCCTAGAACTCACCTCAGATAACTGTCTATAAGTCCATCTCCAAGGGGATCTGAGGCTCTATTCTGCCTCCACAGGTACCCACACATGGCAGACACACACACACACATGCACACACACACACACACACACACACACACACACGCATGCACAGCAGATACATACATATACACAGGGCAGATGAATACACAAAAACACATGACTAGTGAACACACACACATATATATGTGGCAGATATACATATATATATACACACAGAAGGTACACACACACAGCATACACATATACACACAGCAGATACACATACAGACACAGGGCAGATACATAAACATACATGGCTAACACACACATATACATGGCAAATACACACACACACACCATATACAAACACACACATACACCAGATTCATACACAGCAGACACACACACCAGATTGCCTATACACATAAATAAAATAAGTAAATAATAAAGTACATATTTCTACCACATCCCTTGCTTTTACCAAGTAGTTAATTTATCTTAAATGTATTCTACTGATAGGTCTAGCAAAGAGGTAAAATAAAAATCTGGAATTGGAGCCGGGCGTGGTGGGCGTGGTGGGCGTGGTGGGCGTGGTGGCGCACGCCTTTAACCCCGTCACTCGGGAAGCAGAGGCAGGCGAATTTCTGAGTTCAAGGTCAGCCTGGTCTACAAAGTGAGTTCCAGGACAGCCAGGGCTACACAGAAAAGCCCTGTCTCGAAAAACCAAAAAAAAAAAAAAAAAAAAGAATCTGGAATTGGGCTGGTGAGGTGGCTCAGTGAGTAAAGGTGATTACTGCCAATCCTGATGATCTGAGTTCAATCCCTGGGACCCGCATGGTAGAAGGAGATAACTGACTCTGAAAAATTATCCTCTGAGTTTCACTCAGTGCCATGGCATGAGCACACCACACACACACACACACACACACACACACACACACACACACACATGCGCATACACCTCTGTCTGGGGTGGGACCCTGCAGCAGACACCATCATCACCTACTACTGAAACCCACAGCACTGCTCGATGTCTCATGGAAGATTCTGAAGGAAGTGAGGATGCTGTCGGGTCGGGAGGAGGCAAGCAAGTTGGGAAGAAGCCCTGGTCATTAATGTTCCTTAAAGGGACCATCTGGGCCGTGTAGAAACCTTACACAGAAACTGGCTCACATTCCTGAAGTCCCAGGGGTCGGCTGCCTTACTGTTGTGCTTCCAAAATACAGCTCAGGGCAGGAGAGGGAGAAGGAAAAACCAAGGAAAATATCTGACCTTCTCCACACCCACTTCTCTTGGCTTTTTCCTCCCACCAGCCTCTGAATCCCTCTTGGTCGGTGCTAAGGATGCAACCAAAGCAAGATGCAATGTACACCCAAAAGAGAAAGTTCTGGGGTTTATACTGGTCAAGTTGGCACCTTCAAGGGCAACAGCTGCCCCTCCCTTTAATAGCTTGCAGGCTTAAGAGAAGGCAAATTTAGACCAAATGAACTGCCTGATAATATGAATTAGCACAAAGAAAGTTGAGCCAGAAATATTGTTCAAACAGTGGTCAGGGCTTCTGTTAACCAGAATGCTGTTTAACCAAATCATGAAAGCAGCCAAATGAGAGGGACACCATATTCATCTCCCTCAGGCTCCCTTTCTTCCCCGAGGTAGCTTGGCACCAGGCATCCATCCCACAGCAAATGGGAGCATCCCCACCTAGCTGGAAGAAAGGAACAGCTATCTTTTAAACGGGGGGGGGGGGGGTGTCTATTGCCATGGAAACAGTTTTCTCCAGCTGTGGATGAGCTCAGCATCTTTCTCCTGCCTGCGACTTTGTCCCATGATGCTTTTCCAAGATTCCCAGTGAAGGACCACTCCAGGGTCCCCAAGACCTCCTGACCCCAAGCCCTCCTGTCCCCAAGCCCTCCTGTCCCCAAGCCCTCCTGTCCCCAAGCCCTCCTGTCCCCAAGCCCTCCTGTCCCCAAGCCCTCCTGTCCCCAAGCCCTCCTGTCCCCAAGCCCTCCTGTCCCCAAGCCCAGAGATTTTGTCTTACGCTTCAGCCTTCTGCTCAAGGTGTCCCGGCCTTTGATCCCATGACCACATCCTGGAAACTCTTTCCAGGTGGCCTCCACTGACTGAACTCATCTCTACCCTCCCTGACCCCTCTGCCTGCTCCCTCTTTGGAATGTTCTAGAAACGCTGTTCCAGAGCTGGGTCAGAGACTGATAGAGTGTGGCTGGCCAGAGAGGGTGAGCCTGTTATCTAGAGAAACGTTCTCTGTGCATACCTGTCTTTTCTGAGAAGATGCTGACCCTCCTCCCCAATTACACTGCCAGTGAGTGATCTTTCTGGGTGTCCTCAGTATGAAATTTTGCCCATTTAGGAGTCATCACAGACAACTTCCTGACCCAGACCGTGAGAGTCCAGGCACAGTGCATGGATAACCAACCACTCATGTAAACATGTTTGTTTCCTTGGCTGAGAATAGACTTCAGACCAAAGTCCATACCCCCTAGCCAGAAATAACCAAGGTCTGATGCACAGATCACAGGAGCTAAGATAGGAAAATGGCTCCAGTGACTCATTTCACAGCCACAAAGGACCAGAGAAGTCACACCGAACTGGTGTGGTTTTCCCCAGCTGTGTTTGGCATATTTTCTAAACTGAACTCTGACCTCATTACATTTGCCTTGCCCATTATTGTCATGCCAAAAAATGCAGTACTTCCTCCTCCATCCTTGTAAAGATCTCTCTCTTTCTCTCTCTCTCTCTCTCTCTCTCACACACACACACACACATATACACACTCATACACACATATACACTCACACACATACACACACACACACACACACACTGCCTCACAGATGCTATGGAAGGCCCTGCAGGAGCACATCCTGCATACTGTCAGCCTACACTAACTCAGCATACCCAATACAGTCTCTATTCCCAGCATAAGAGGCTAAAGCTTGCTCCAGGCCCCATGCCTAAGATCCATAAGGGATGCCTGGCTAGAGGTTCCCCTGTCTCCACCCCTGGCCAGGCAGGCCCTGGTTGTTTATGGTACAAATAAATAATTATACACAAACACTGTAAGCCCTTTCACCCCGGTGATTGCGTTGACTCTGACAGCACCCAGTGAATCAGACTGTCTGGCGTGGGTACTGTGGTCCTGAGCTGCTGACACACAGTCAAAGTCCCAGAGCTGGGAGCAGAGAGCCGGACCTGAACATTCTTCTCTGGTCCAATTCCAAGTTCTGTTTTCTCACTCTTATACCAAGCAATATCTTCTAAACATACACATGCATACAGGCATGCACACACTCACACACATCCTGACTGTATAGTCGCACCTCTACATATGTGTATAGAGATTGGACACATGTACCCCAGGTACAAAGCTTATGAGTCCAGAGTGGGCCTCCTAGCCCCACAGCCAATGGCTCTATGCTTAAGCTCATGAAGTCTCTCTTGGGCCCATACCACCCAGAGCTCAGAACCTTCCAGGCAGGGGAGAGCCAGGAGAAGCCAAGAGCAAAGTCAGAGAGGAGCAGGTGCTTTTATGACTCTTGCCTTCCCATAGGCTGGGTAGTGGGGACCCCTGAGCTTCTAGTGGCAAACCTGTTACACCCGGCCACACTTGTTAAGCATTGACAAATCAAGGTCTCTCTGTGTGTGGTGGTAGTGGTGTGTGAGTGTGTGTGAGAGTGTGTGTGAGTATGTGTACATGCGTGCCAGGTGCATTCATGTGTAGTATATGTATGTGTGGTGTGTATGTGTGGTATGTGGGTGTGTGGTATATATGTGTGTGTTTGTGGTATATGTTTTATGTGTGTGAGAGAGAGTATGTGTGCTTGGTGTGGTGGTGTGTGTATGTATGTATGTGTTTATGGTATGTGTGGTGTATGCAGGGGCATCATGGGGGGGGGGTGTACCACGACATGCATGTGGAGATTCCGATGAAGCTTTGACCTCAGGGATTGAACTCAGGCTTGGATGTCAGTAGCAAGTGCCTCTTCCTTCTGAGCCACACGCCATCTTTTTTAAAAAAAATAGACCCTAAGCCGGGTGTGGTGGCACACGCCTTTAATCCCAGCACTTGGGAGGCAGAGGCAGGCAGATTTCTGAGTTCGAGGCCAGCCTGTTCTACAAAGTGAGTTCCAGGACAGCCAGGGCTACACAGAGAAACCCTGTCTCGAAAAACAAACAAACAAACAAACAAACAAACAAAACCCCAGACCCTAGGAAGATCAGCAAGCTAGAAGCAGAATTAGGTCTGGGTTCAGGTTTATTTCTCTTATGTCCAGCTTCATTTGGGACCCTGAAATACCCACCCATTGCCGCGGTTCCAAAAGAGAGGATTCAACCCACCTGGGACCACAGAAGTCGCTGCTGTCCCGGGGCATGCCTTGGCTGGGATTCCTTGATCCGGGCATTGTTCCCTGTTAGGTAGAAGTCCTTTGTGGGTCTAGCACTTCCAGGGAGAAGAAGCTGCTGTTGCATGTGACTGCTGACACTATTCAGAGGGACTCAGAACTCCTGGGTTATATATAGTATCGTTTCCCTGGAACTGAGCTCACAGGTAGCCAACCAGAGAGGAGGGCTGGCCACCAGGTTGCTTCCCGCTCCTCTGGGCTGTGGCAGAGATAGGAAGCTCTCTACCCAGGAGAGAGAGGAGAAAAAACACTCACAGTTTCAGTTGACAGCTTCCTTATTGTACCTGAACGAAACCAGCGCTTAGAAACCAGCTTCATGTCTGGCCCGCGCATGAAATTGAAAGCCAAGCTTTCTTGGAGCCTCCATGACTACAGACTAGCACCATCTAAAAAAAAAAAAAAGACTTCCAATTCCCAATAGCCAACTTCTTAGGGACTTGCTGGGTTTGTTTTTCGAGTTTGGGTTGTTTGTTTGTTTGTTTGTTTTTGTTTTGTTTTGAGACAAAGGCCTGACCATTCCCTGTCATTTTGTCTTACCCCCCCAAAAAAAAGCTGGGGGGGGGCTGAAGAGATGGCCCAGTGATTAAAAGTACTGGCTGCTCTTCCAGAGAACCTGGGTTCAGTCCTAGCAACCATGTGATGATTTAATTCCAGTTCAAGGGGATCTAATGCCCTCTTCTGACCTCTACGGACACTGTGCAGGTATACACATACATGCTCATGCACACAAATAAATATTTGAAAATGTCCTTTACACACACACACACACACACACACACACACACACACACACACCACTTTGGCCAAATTTAATCATACACTTTTTTTTTAGATTTATTTATTTATCAAGAATGTTTTTTGTTTTTTAAGATTTATTTTTATTTATTATATGTAAGTACACTGTAGCTGTCTTCAGGCATTCCAGAAGAGGGCGCCAGATCTCATTAAGGATGGTTGTGAGCCACCATGTGGTTGCTGGGATTTGAACTTATCACCTTTGGAAGAGCAGTCAGGTGCTCTTACCCGCTGAGCCATCTCACCAGCCCCGATTTATTTATTTATTATATGTAAGTACACTGTAGCTATCTTCAGATACCCCTGAAGAGGGTGTTTCTCATTATGGTTGTGAGCCACCATGTGGTTGCTGGGATTTGAACTCAGGACTTCTGGAAGAGCAGTCAGTGCTCTTAACCACTGAGCCATCTCTCCAGCCCCAATCATGCACTCTTTTAATCCCAATATGCTGGAGGGAGAGGCAGGCAGATCTCTGCGAGTTTAAAGTCACATAGCTACATAGCCAGTTTCAGACCAGTTAATGATAGTGAGATCTTGTCCCTCCCTCTCCCCCCCAAAAAAAGGTTAAGATAAACTTTCTGTCCTGTGTATTTTATCACATCAAAAAGAAGTCAATGGAGGGGCAGTTGTGGGGTCACTGGGTAGGTGTGGGGTCACTGTGGGTTACTGTGCAGGTGTGGGGTCACTGTGGGGTCATTGTGCAAGTGTGGGGTCACTGTGGGGTCACTATGCAGGCATGGGGGTCACTGCAGGTGTGGGGTCACTGTGAGGTCACTGTGCAGGTGTGGGGTCACTGTGGGGTCACTGTGCAGGTGTGGGATCATTGTTCAGGCATCTGCCTGAAACTGACCAATCCCACCCAGAAATGCCTTTATTGTGTGCTAGTGCGTGCAGGAGGGGAGCTTCTGTGCTCAGTCAGCCTGCACCTCTCCCATCAGAGTCCCTCAAGGCTCCTCCAAGACCACGTCTTAGTCTGCAGCCCTAGAGACAGAGCCAGGGGTCTGAGGAACAGGGCTAGCCACAGGGTGTGTGTGGAGCCCAATACAAAATGATCACAAAGGACCCTTCTTCAAAAGATATTAAGGCGGTGGGGTGTGGTGGTGCACACTTATAATCCCAGCATGCCAGAGGTGGAGCCAGGAGCATCAGAAGTTCAAGGCCAGCCTCTGGTATATGCTAAGTTCAGGGCTGGCCTAAATTACATAAGACCCTGTCTCAAAAATGAAAAAAATTTTCAAGAAAGGCCTAGAGCTGAGCCTAAACCAAGCTGAGCCCCTTCCCAGGGCAAGTCCCACCTACCTGTCCAGGCCTGCCTGACAAACGGTCTCTGGTAGGGACAGCTCCCAGCCAGCCGATGCTGTAAAGAGAGAGCGGGCAGAATTGGGAAATCGGGAGACTGGAACTATTCTATGACATTTTTATTTAATATAAGATATAGGAGACCATGTGGGGCATGGCTCAGGGCGGAGCACACCCTAGTGTGTGTGAGGACCTGGATTCTGGCCCCAGTAACTGAAAAACAAAAATATGTAACAGGCAGAAAAATTGCACAGGAGGCTGAAGAGATGGCTCAGAGATTACCAGCGCTGGCCACTCCTCCTAAGGATCCAGGTTCAATTTCCAACAGTCACACAGAAGCTCACAAGCCTCTGTAACTCAGGTTCACTGGGACCAGACACCCTCCTCTGACCTCCATCAGCACCAGACATACATGTGGTACACAGACATATATGGGCACAGACATAAATGCAGGAAATCATTAATATACATAAAATTAAATCTAAAAAAAATCTAGAAGTGCACACATAATAAGAATACAGCTTGCTAACTTATGAACAAAACAGAACAGGTCAGGCCAAGTGACATACTCCCATGATTCCATTACTCAAGAGGCTAACATAGGATCAGGAGGTCAAGGCTAGCTAGGCTATAGTCTCGGGATTTGTCTCAAAACCCAACAACAGGATCTGTTGTAGAAGCATATGCCTTTAATCTCAGAGGTTCAGACAGTTGTCTGAGTTTGAGGCTTGCCAGAGCTACACGGTAAGATCCTGTCTCAAACAAACAAAATCATGGAACCCCAAACAAACAAAATCACGGAACCCCATACCAAATGGCGAAGGAGAAGGCAGGCCTTATATAAACTGACTGATGGGACCCAGCCAAGACACGGTTAGGCCGAAGGTTTGTATTGTCCATATGAGGAAGCAGGCAGCCAGAGGCATCTGTGTTGTGTTTATAAAAAAATAAAGAGGAGGGAGGGGTATGTTCTATGGAGGTGTGGTGAGGTATGGGGGAAGGGGGTGCCTCGGTGGGCCCATGCTGTGGCATCCCTTTCCCCTGAGGGACCAGCCACGCAAAGGTATAGTATAGCACAGAGTTTATTAAGGGCATGGGGAGGGAAGTCAAGAGAGTAGTAGAAGGCGGAGAGAGAAAGAGCGCGCAAAATATAGGCTTGTAAGAAGAAATGTAGGCTTGAGGAGAAATGGGTAGCGGGGGCGGGGAGCTCTTGAGCTGGAAGAGTTTAGGATGAGAGGGAGGATGTCAGCATGGTCTCTGAAATGTGATATTGGCATAGCCCCCCAGATAGCCATTTGTTCTTTCCTTTGGTGATCAGGGAATTGGCTTCTTTGGTAGAGGGGAACAGGCTTTACAAGTTCCTGCCAGGACCTGACATGGAGGGAAGGAAAGAAGGAAGGGAAGTGAGGCGGGGAGGAGACATACCCCGAACCCTTAGACCCCGCTTCTGATCCCCGAATGCCTGTAGCAGCTTAGGAGGTCCTGGCTGTTTCCAAGCTTCATATAAGATAGATAGATGTATTTATTTATTTATTTATTTATTTATTTATTTATTTATTTATGTGTGTGTGTGCTTTGTCAGCATCTACATATGCACACCAGAAGTGGTCACTGGATCCCAGTTATAGACAGTTGTGTACTGCCATATGGTGCCAGGAATTGAACTTGGGACCTCTGGCAGAGCACTTAACCACTGAGCCATTCTTCCAGCCCCTGGTCTCTACTTTTTTTTTTTCCCTTATTCCGGTCAACCCCGCTCGCTCTGCTCGACCCTGCTCCTCCCGCCGGCTCTGCTCGCTCTGGCCAGCCCCACTCGCTCCCGGCCGCCCCCGTACCCCCTCCCCCTTGTCCAGTCGGCCGGCTCGCTCCGGTTGGCCCCGCTTGTTCCGGCCCTGCTAGCTCTGGCCATCCCCGCTCAGCTCCTCTTGCTCCGGACAGCCTCGCTCGCTCAGGTTGGTCTCTCCGGTCCAAGGATTCATTTATTATTCTTCATAAGTACGCTGTAGCTGACTTCAGACGCACCAGAGGAGGGCATCAGATTTCATCACGGGTGGTTGTAAGCAACCATGTGGTTGCTGGGATTTGCCACCATGTGGTTGCTGGGATTTGAACTCATCACCTTCAGAAGAGCAGTGGGGCACTCTTACCCGCTGAGCCATCTCACCAGCCCTCCAAGCTTCATATAAATGGCGCCTTTGTATAAATGGCATGTGGGTGGTTTCTTTTTGCTCGGCTCTTCTCACTTGGAGAGAGCCCTGGTCTCTCACTCTCTTAAGCCCGCCGCGGAGATGAGGACCAGTGGCAGAGATTTTCACAGCACAGCCCGATACTGATGCTGTTGGGAGCAGCAACTGTATCAACTCAGAAACCCCAGCATCCTTGAGTCACAATGTGGCCGCCAACACTGGCATTCAGCAGGTTCATTCCTGGGTACCGGTGCCACCAGAGGGGCCCAAACAACACTTGCAAGAATGTGTTGTCTTAATCTCAGCACTGGGAGGCAGAGGCAGGCGGATTTCTGAGTTCAAGGCCAACCTGGTCTACAGAGTGAGGACAGCCAGGGCTATACAGAGAAACCCTGTTTTGGGGGGGGGGGATGGGCTGGAGAGATGGCTCAGCAGGTAAGAGCACCGACTGCTCTTCCAGAGGTCCTGAGTTCAATTCCCAGCAATCACATGGTGGCTCACAGCCATCTATAATGGAATCTGACGCCCTCTTCTGGTGTGTCTGAAGAGAGCAATAGTGAATAAATAAAATTAAAAAAAAAAAAGAATGTGTTGTCAGGACGATTTCTAATAATCAATACCTGCCAAACCTTGGAATATCCAGTCAGGAAAATGAATAGCGACAGTATATCCACAAGTAGAGAGAATTCTTTTTCCCTTGTGGGAATGCACCCTCTTGCATAGCATGGCTGTGTAGTCCTGGGCATGGGACACCCCATAAAACATGGTTTAAGTGAAGAGACTTGTCTGGGGAGCAGTTCTGAGGGACAAAGCTAAGAAAAGTTTCCCAAGTGACTTTGAGCAGGGGGCACTGCTGCCCCATAATAACTCTGTCCCCACTGGGCAGAGGAATTTGCATATAGAAGTAAGGCTGGCAATGGAATTTGCATATAGAAACAAGGCTGGGCCTCTTCATAACCTCAGAGCAAAGAGCTAACTGGCAACACACCCTCTTATCCTTTTCCTGGGGTCCTCAGACTCAAGGTCTAGCTCTAACTGGGATCCCTAACAACCAGCTTCAATTTCTAAGGGCTCCCCCTCTCCTCCACAAGGGGAACCTATGGATCTACAGGCCTGTGCTTCAAACTTTCCATCCATAGCTGTTTTGTTTTGGATTTGGGTTTTTAATTTTTATTTATTTATTTATTTATTTTTTAATTTTTGAGACAGGTTCTCTCTATGTAGCCCTGGCTGGCCTAGAACTTGCTAAGTAGACCAGGCTGGCTTTGAACTCACGGAGAGACTCCTGCTGTTGTCTTCAGCTGCTGGGGTTGAAGGAGTATTACCCCATTGGTGACCATGACTGCTCTCTTAACCCTTACCATGGGAACCATATGAAGTTGTTCTTGCTAGAACACACATCAAGAAATTGAAGCTCAGAACGGTAGAATGCTTCGACGATGCTTACAGTAATGGCAGACTGAAATCAAACGGAGGCTGGTGAGATGGCTCTGTCAGTTACCACACATCCACAGGACCCAGGTTCAAACACATGTCAACCCACGTCAAACAGCAAAACCCAAGCTAAGTATAGCCACAGCAGCTTATAATCACAGCATGGGAGGCAGAGGCATGTGGGTCCTTGCAGCTTGATGGCCAGCAAGGCCAGGCTACTCTGGGTGTTCCCAGCCAATGGGAGACTCACCCTCAAAAATAAAGGATGGATGGCTCTTAAGGAGAGACATCTCAAATTTATTCCTGCATCCGCAATCCGTATCCTCCCACCTGGAATGTATCTCCCCACCCCAACACACATACACATGCATATACACATACACACACATATATATACACACATACATACACACATGCACACACACATCACACACACAGGCACAGATACACACACGGATACACACACAGATATGCACACACATCACACACATATGCACATATATGAACACACATATATACATCACACACACATTCAAAACTCAGCCAGTCAGTTGGGAGCCAGGCATGGCAGCCACACATCTGTAATCCTGGCATCAGCATCCAGGAGATATAGGCAGGAAGATCAGAAGTTCAAAGCCAGTCTCAGCTATAGGATATTCAAGGCTAGCCTGGGCTACTTGAATTTCAGGGTAATGTGGATCTGACAGGGGTGGCCCTGGCCCTGTTTTCAAGGGAAGAAGTGGGGGTGGGGTGGGGATAGGGACATTTTCCTGCAGGAATGGGCGCGGTTAAAGATAAGTCCTTTATTCTCAGCCACGTGCGCCAGGGGCGCCACACTGTCTAGAGCATAGCTATGCTGATCCACCCTGCCTCATTCTGGAACCTGTTTAACTTATCCCGTGACTTTGTTAGCCCTTTCTCCTTCCCGTGGGATTAGCCGGAACCCCTTCCACTTCCAGCAACTAAGCTGGTTGTTTCCAGTCCACTGAGGACTCTTATCTCCCTGAGAGATAAGTGAAACCGAAGCTCCTGGGAGAACAGCGCAAGGCAGCGGTGACGACGCAGCTTCCCAGGGGTTTCCCAATAATATTGTAACTAGCTTCCTGTTCTCCAAGTTCACTGACTAAACCTGTTGTGCCAGGCCAGCCTACCGCATCTTACAGAGCAGAAGGGAAGGCTGGGGAGGCTCTGGGCTGACTTGAGGAGGATGGCTTACCATTTTATTTACTTACTTATTTATATATTTATTTACAAGCTCTCTAATAGCCCAGGGTGGACTCAGAGGATAGCCTTGAACTTTTAACTGTTAGTTCTCAGGCTTTTCAAGTATCCAGAAATCCTGAACTATAGGAGGGTTTCTGGAAGATAGGTGAAGCCAGAACTCCTCGGGAGCCTGTAAAATGTTCCTATTTGACAGGGACTTATGACTCTATTGACATGTGACATGTGACATGTGACCTTCAGGCTCCCTCAGTCCTCCTTCATGCATGAGGACTTGTTATGCGTTTCCAAGCCCCCCTTCCCTAGATTCCTGGCCCTTCCCACCCCCCATCCCCACCCCAGGTTCTCACCCACTGTTCGCTACTAATCCTACACTTGTTCTCCCATCTCCCCCCCCCACACACACACACCATCCTCTCCCACAAGGTCCACTCTGCTGGTCACATTTCTTCTTCTTCTTCTTCTTCTTCTTCTTCTTCTTCTTCTTCTTCTTCTTCTTCTTCTTCTTCTTCTTCTTCTTCTTCTTCTTGTTTTTCGAGACAGGGTTTCTCTGTGTAGCCCTGGCTATCCTGGAACTCACTCTGTAGACTAATTTTTTACAGAGAATCGTAAAGGGGTGGAGCCCAGGATGGAGAGGTTTGGACAGTAAATAGAGGGACGTGTGGCAGGCTGCAGAGGACAGACAAGCTCTTTCCTGGTCTTAGAGGGAAAAGAAATCTGCTTTTGAGCCCACAGATGGGCAGCCAGAAATCTCAGAGAAGCAGAGACACTGTTTGCCGCTGTTAATTAAACAGATTCCTAGTATGGCAGCCGGCTCACATCACACACAGGATCCTGAAACAGCTGCAAACTGAGGCCCAGGGTCATACAAGCTGCCCGTGCAGAAAGACTAGCAAAAGCAGAGAGCGGGTGGACAGTGATAGTGCCACCTCCAGAATCTGTGTCCTCGGTCAGGCCTGCATTCCCAACCTCCTTGTGTGGGTCACAGCAGGAAAAGATGGCCCTTTCATTGAGAGACTCTACTAACAAGCATGTTTAAAAGGCCCTGAGTATGGGTGTGGAGAAGTGACCAGTAATATCGCCTGTCCTTAGGGCTGTGACAGTAGGAGCTGGCATTGTTAGCATTCTGTCTAAACTCCACCCTACAGTTACCTGGCAAGAGCCAGGTAGGCCTGGCCCACCATAAAAGGGGCAGCCTGCCCCCTCGTCTCTCTCTTGCTCTCTCCCCTTGCAGGCCTCTACTTCTCTACTCACTCCCTCTCTCTGCCTTTCTCTGCCTCTACTACCCTCTTAACTCCCCTCCCCACATGCCCTGAATAAACTCTATTCTGTACTATATATGTGGCTGGTCCCTGGTGGGAGGGGATGCCTTGGCATAGGCCCGCTGAGACACCCCTTCCCCCATACCTCACCACACCCCCATAGAACATATTCTTATACCTCTTTATCTTTAAAAAAAAGATTTATTTATTTATTTATTTATTTATTTATTTATTTATTATATGTAAGTACACTGTAGCTGTTGTCAGACACACCAGAAGAGGGCATTAGATCCCATTACAGATGGTTGTGAGCCACCATGTGGTTGCTGGGATTTGAACTCAGGACCTCCAGAAGAGCAGTCACAGCTCCTAACAGCTGAGCCACCTCTCTAGCCCCTCCTTATCTTTTTATAAACACATCAAGCATAACCCCTAAATGGTCCAGGCCAGGAGAAACTTGGAAAGATTGTGTGGCTGGAGCAGCGGGCAGGAGAAACTGAGTCTTTTTTTTTTTTTTTTGGTTTTTCAAGACAGGGTTTCTCTGTATAGCCCTGGCTGTCCTGGAACTCACTTTGTAGACCAGGCTGGCCTCAAACTCAGAAATCCGCCTGCCGCTGCCTCCCGAGTGCTGGGGAGAAACTGAGTCTTAATGAAAGGACTGTAGCCAATCTGTGGGAGACATTAAGGAGAAACTAGGGATGAGAGATACTTTGGCCAGGGTAGTGCCTGTCAGAAGCCAGAGGGAACTCAAGCCATCCATAGAGGAGCTCCAAGCTGAATGAAGAGGGTAGTGTCCATAGAGGTAGTGAGTCCACTCAGAAGGAAGGCCCTTGGCGTGTCACGTGCCGACTTCTGGCCACAAGGATGGGCAGAGATGATGGAGCCACTCAAGTGACCCAGTCCTCAGAGGATCTCTTTCCCCAGCTGCTGGCTAACGGCAACCCTGAGTGAACTTCAGGAGGTTTAGAGACAGTGCTGGGTGAGATAGTGGCTGTGGCTTCAGCTGAGGTGGCCTTGAAGTGACAGTGTGGAAATGAGGTTCTGGGGTGGACATGTCTCCCTGTCTGCAGAGTGAGGTGGATGAATGATATCAGAGATATCTCCCTGCTCAAAGAAAAGGCATGGTAGCCCAGGTTAGCCTGCAACTTGCCTTGTAACGGAGGATTTCCTTGAACTTGGTGATCCTTCTGCCTCTATCTCAGCATGCTGGGATGGCAGATTTATACCTCTATGCCTGGCCCCTGCCCACTAGGTAAGAACTCTACCAGCTGGGCCACATATCCAGCCCTGTTTCTCTGTTTGACCTCCTGCCCAGGTCTGGCTCAGGTCAGACATGTTGTCAAAGTCCTTTCTCTCATTGTGTGACTGATATACCCGAGTCTGTGAGTCACCATCTGCCATGAAAATGTGATCTTAATGCAAGTCACTTTCAAGTTCAAACACATTGGGGTAGGCGTGGTCTGTTCTGAAGTTTGCAAGGGTCCTGGGTGAGCATAGGAATGCCGGACCCCTTGAGTTCCAGGGGTGGCTCTGTTCTTCCCCCTATCAGGGAACCCTGGATGCTGGGGGTGGGGGGGAGGGGTGTTGATCAGCTAGTCAAGGCTTTCTGGTGATTCACACGCCTCGTGCCAACCACAACAACCCTCCGCCCCAGAGCTCTGACGGGTACCTGAAGCTACCTCAGCCTGAGAACCTGAACTTGGCCTTACTGGGAAGTGGTGCTTGCTCAGACCTGCTGGGATCTCAAGGGTCACAACAGAAGCCGGTGGGGGGGTGGGGGAGTTGGTGGGGGGACTTTCCAGGTGCTCCTCCCCCGCCCCCCTCCGTGTTTCCTGAATTGGAATATCAGTCCAGTTAATGGACTGAGAAACTGCCACTGTCTGTTTACCCATGTCCCGTGAAGGAGACAGACAAGGTCCTGATGAGTTACACAGCTTGCCCAGGTTTTTGAAACTCACTCTGTATGTAGTCCAGGCTGGTTTCAGATATGCAACCCACCTGCCTCTGTCTCTCACATGCTGTTTTTTTTTTTTCTTGTTCCAGTCAACCCCGCTCGCTCCGCTCGACCCCACTCGCTCCACTCGCTCCAATTGGCTCCGCTAGCTCCAGTTGGCCCCGCTCATTCCGGCCATCCCAGTTCGGTCCCACTCGCTCGTCCCTGCTTGCTCCAGCCGCCTTGCTTGCTCCGGGTGGTCTCTCCGGTCCAAGGATTCATTTCTTATTCTTCATAAGTACGCTGTAGCTGACTTCAGACGCACCAGAGGAGGCCGTCAGATCTTGTTACGGGTGGTTGTAAGCCACTATGTGGTTGCTGGGATTTGAACTCATCACCTTCAGAAGAGCAGTCGGGTGCTCTAACCCGCTGAGCCATCTCACCAGCCCTTACATGCTGTTTTTATAGGTCCAGATCTGCAGGACCGTTCAAGGTGCATTTTGATCTCAGTCTCTTAGTTTGTGATTTCCCCCTGGGGAGGGGAGGAGAGGGGAGAGGAGACAAGTCCATGGACAATGGTCTACTCCTCCCTGCCTTTCTGACCAGAGTGCACACTCAGTAGGACTACATTTGATTGGTTGCTATGGAAACAAACAATAGCATCTGTCACTTGGGTGTGTGGAGGGGGGGACCACAGGCCAAGTGGAAGGGGATAGAGGCTGCAGGAAGAGTTGGTTCTGGTGACATTTTACAGAGCTTCAAGCCTCTTAGGATACATGGTACACATATGACCGGCTCTGACACTTGGCTCCATGGCATTTCTTTCTTAGCGCTCCCGTTACAATCTGAACTCGATTCTTCGTTCCTTCTTGGTGGCCTCTCTGGTCCCCACTTTCTATTTCTCTTTGCTGTTGTCGTTTTGAAGTAGGGACTCTATGTGTAGCACAAGCTGGCCTGAAACTTTTGAGCCCCTTGACTCAGCCTCCCCAGTGCCAGATGCCCTCTGTGTCCTCACCGTCTAGAACACTGCCCAGTGTGTGACAGATGTACAAGAAATACTCATTACATAAGTGAACATGTTGTTTCTGGATGTTTCTCTTCTGCCTCATATGACCAGCAGAGTTGCTGACAGAGGACACAGAAGTTTCTGACATGCGTCTATCTCTCACCTCACCCACTAAGCTTCCGGTCACCGAGCCCACCCTCCTGGGCCTGGAAGCCCTCCTGCAGAGCTTTTCTGAACAGAAGAGTTCTGCTAGGCCCAGAGAAGCACAGCAGGTCGCCATACTAACACAAAGGAGCTGTGCGCCTCCTGGTGGGCATAGCTTTAAACTGCAGGCCTTTCCTTGAAGAGACGCTTGGGACCTGAGGGTCGGTCCCCAATCCCATTTCCTGGCATCCTACAGAGGCCTCGGAGGGGTGTTGCTTACTGGCTCGCTCAGTCGGCTTTCCTATATAACCCAGGACTACCCGCCCAGAGTTAGTACCTCCTACATCAGTCATCAATGAACGAGAGAGAGAGAGAGAGAGAGAGAGAGAGAGAGAGCGCGAGCGAGAGCGCGCCTTGAATGTAATTTCTTTCCTTTTGTTTCTAACAAACAACAACCAACCCTCCCCACCCGGACAGATAGACAGCCACCCCACCTCACCTCTCAGGGGCCCTAGCATTTATCTACGCTCTGAAAAGTTCCCAGAGTTCCAAATGTCACACAATCACAGAAACTATCTGCAGCTGGCAAAACCATACCTCTGTTAGAGCACGAGGCAAATCAGTCAGCTGCCACAGACAGCCTGGTACAGCCCCTTATTCCACACCTGAGATTAAAAGGAAAGCATACTCTTAAAATTTCTGTGTTTTTAAAAAGAAATAAAGCCAGGCGTGATGGCACACGCCTTTAATCCTAGCACTTGGGAGGCAGAGGCAGGCAAATTTCTGAGTTCGAGGCCAACCTGGTCTACAGAGTGAGTTCTAGGACATCCAGGGCTGGAACACAGAGAAACCCTGTCTCAAAACAAAACAAAACAAAACAAAAAAATCAAAATTCCAGAATTCTCGCTACAGAGCTGGCTAGCAAGACTAGCTGGATCACCAAGGTCTAGGTTAAGCAGGAGTTCAGCCTCAAGGTCTAAGGTGAAAAGTGACACCCAAGGCCCAATCTTAGGTGTCCACATGCATGCACGGGCACACACATGAATGTGAATCTGCACGCGCAGGAGACCCACACATATGCAAACACGGGTACTGTGTCCAAGCACATACACACACAGGCACACACACACATATGCACAGTACACACATATACACACTCAGAAACATAAGCTGGTTACGGTAGTGCTTGCTTGCCTGCCTTGAAGCTCAGTACTTGAGAGGCAGAAACAGGATTGCTGCAAGTTTGAGGCCAGTCTGGGCTACACAGTGAGTACTAGGCCAGCCAAGCCGACATATGGAGTTGCTGTCTATAAATAAGTAGATAAAGGGTAGGAGAGGCAGCTCCTCAGCTGAGTGTTTCCTGTTTTCATCCCAGCACCCATTGTTCCCACCCACAACAGCCTGTAACTCCGGCTTCAGATTCCAATGCGCCCTCTGTTGGCTCCTGCAGACACTGCACCCGTGTGCACATCCTACTCCCACACAAGTATTTTCAATCAAAATGAGATCTTCTAAAATAAATAAGGTTGATGATAGCTCTCTTGTGTTTGGAAGGGGAGGGACAAACGTTCTCGGTGGCCACTGAGAATGTTTGTCCCTCCTCCCTGATGGAAACTGCTGACAACTTGCAGGAGTTGGTTCTTTCCCATCTTCTGTGTCCTAGGGACTGAAGTTGGTTTCCGTATTTATCCACAAATGCCTCTGCTCTCTGAAGCATCTCATTGGCCGCCATGCCACCACCTTTTTTTGAGATAAGAACCTAGGCTAGCCTTGGACTGCAACTCTCCTGCCTCAGTCTCCCAGATGCTGGAATAATAGTCCAAGAAACCATACCCAGTTCTGCCTTTAGTGGGTTTTACAGCATAATTTGAGCATTGGCCAGTTTGAAGCTCTTCCATGCACGTCTCTGTGTGTATACCCAGAGCTGCCCCAGGACCAGACTCTAGAAATTTTCAGTACCCAGAAAATTTTTGTGTCTGACATACACACACACACACACACACACACACACACACAAATAAATAAGGAATGTGCCTGCCTGGTCAGCGGTCAGGGATATGAATTATTACCCATGTCTTGGTCACCCATGAGGACAACGACAACAATCACCTATTGAGGTCACACAGGGTTGTCACGAGCTGCTGTGACACCGTTCATTTAAAGAGCATTGTCCTGCATCAAGATCCTTTCCAAGTCTAGCCAATGCTTGTAAATGCCTGGCAGGAGCCCAGCGCACAGAGGGCACAGCCGACGGCGGTGTGGCAGGCGTCTGCTCCTCTAACTTGTTACAGCAGAAAACATGGGTTCCCCAGAGATAAACTCTAGCACTACCCCCGGGGCTCACCCCACAGCAGCCCTGTGACAGTGACAGTCTTTTTCTCTCTCTGAAAAACTCTTCTCCACTCTACCTTCTGTCCCTGGAAGATACTATTTTGTCCTTTCTATTGTTAAAGACTGGTTTCTTTTTTTTTTCTTTTTTTTCTTTTTTTTTCTTTTTTTTCGAGACAGGGTTTCTCTGTACAGCCCTGGCTGTCCTGGAACTCACTTTGTAGACCAGGCTGGCCTCGAACTCAGAAATCCGCCTGCCTCTGCCTCCCGAGTGCTGGGACTAAAGGCGTGCGCCACCACGCCCGGCTGTCCTTTCTATTGTTAAAGACTGGTTTCTTTTTTTGTTGTTTTTGTTTTTTTGTTTTTGTTTTCTCGAGACAGGGGTTCTCTGTGTAGCCTTGGCTGTCCTGGAGCTCACTTTGTAGACGAGGCTGGCCTCGAACTCAGAAATCCGCCTGCCTCTGCCTCCGGAGTGCTGGGATTAAAGGCATGTGCCACCACGCCCTGCGACTGGTTTCTTTTTAACCATGATAATTTTCTGCGTGTGTTAGCACATGTGTGCTCTTGCGCACCAGTGCAGGCATCTCTGGAGGCTGAGATGGTGCATGTCTTGCAGCCAGAGTCACAGGCACTCGCGAGCCGCCCAGTGTGGGCTCTTGGGACTCGGGTCCTCTGGAGTGCCTCATGCTTTCACCACGGAGCCAGCTCCCCGGCCCCCTTTCCCTTCTTGAGAAGGGATCTCACGTAGCCCAGGTTAGCCTTGAACTTGCTGCCTGCCAAGGGCATATGTCTGAAACAGACGAACAAACACCTTTGTGTCTCTCCCATGTCGGCATCTGTCGGGTAACACTGAATCCACAAGCTTAGCAGCTTGTCAGCATCCATTTGCCAGGTAATCCTGTTTCCCTTGATGGCTCACACCACAGTGTCTAGAGGGCAGAAGAAGAATTTTGTGAGTCCTCTCTCTCCCCTCCTGGGATTGAACTCACGGCTTCAGGCTCGGTGGCAAGCACCTTTCACCCTAGAGCTATCTTCACCCCTATTACATTTTTTTTTAAAGATAGGGCCTAGAATTCACCATGTATTCCTGGCTGGCCTAGAACTCACTATGTAGCCCAGGCTGGCCTTGAACTCACAAAAAATCACCTGCCTCTACCTCCTAAGTTCTAGAATTAACTGCATGAGCCACCACGTCCAACCCTTACTTCAATCTTAACAACTAATATTAATCCTCAGACCCCTCATTACATATCCTACAGCAGCAATCTGTGTGTATATGTGGGTTACAGAAAGGCTACAGTGAAGCCATCCCTGAGAAGCTGACAGACAGGGTTTGGGTGGGGGAGCTGGGGAGAAATGAGGGCAGTGGCTGCTCTTGTAGAGAACCTGATTTCTGTTGCTAGCCCATAGTTAGCTTTCCAGGGAGTGCAAGGCTTTCCTCTAACCCCCACTGACACCGGCACATACAAGGCACACACTCACAAACACAGAAGTAAGTAAATCTTAAGAAAACTAAGCCAGAGCCAGGCATGGTGGTGCACGCCTTTAATCCCAGCACTCAGGAGGCAGAGGCAGGCAGATTTCTGAGTTTGAGGCCAGCCTGGTCTACAGAGTGATTTCCAGGACAGCCAGGGCTACATGGAGAAACCCCATCTCGAAAAACAAACCAAAAAAGAAAAAAGAAAACAGAAAAAAAGAAAAAGAAAAAGAAAAGAAAACTAAGATAGTTCTGCCAACTCCCCACAAAAAAAAAAGAGTGTCAAGAGAGGACAGAAGTGCTCCCCTGGAGATCTTGAGGTGCTCCCTAGAGGTGCTGAGGTGTCAAGGTGGCACAGGGGTTGGGGGGAGCACAGTCAAGCTTCAGAAGGGAGGGCTAGAACAAGCTTCTTCTTCTTCTTCTTCTTCTTCTTCTTCTTCTTCTTCTTCTTCTTCTTCTTCTTCTTCATAATAATAATAATAATAATAATTTTTAAAAGATTTATGTATTTATTATATGTGAGTACACTGTAGCTGTCTTCAGACACTCTAGAAGAGGGCATCAGATATCTCATTATGGATGGTTGTGAGCCACCACGTGATTGCTGGGAATTGAACTCAGGACCTCTGGAAGAGCAGTCGGTGCTCTTAACTGCTGAGCCATCTCTTCACCCCCAGAACAAGCTTCATGCAAACTAAGGTGGCACCTGGGCCAGGCCATGTCTACAAGTGGGGAGCGAGATTAGCACAGGCCAGGGCACTGGGGAACCCTGCCTGTCCTGTTGGGGTCCCTTGGTGTATGTGTGGGTTACCCTCCTCTATGGGGTTGACAGGGAGGAGTTGCACCCCCATCTTCCGACCTTGTTCCTCTGACACGTCTGGGACACACCCATATCTTAGGTCCCAATTTGTTTTAATAAACAGGGCGGGGCCCTTTCTATTTTTAAGTTATCAGTTTGTTCCTTGTGGGTGGTACCGACAGATGGAGTTGTGTTCATGTCTGCCAGAGTGCAGCGTCACTCCGACTTGGTGTTTATACTCCAAGTTGGAGTCAAATGTTGCTTGTGAAATGGAGTCACCCCGAGCAAGGCAAAACCCTGTGGGTGATCTGTAACCCAGGGTGTTCTGCCTCTACTGCCCTACTCCGAGCCTACTTTAAATGGCACTGGAAAGGAAGCAGGGCTTCCCACATGCTCAGTAAGGCCTCTGCCACCAGAGCTACATCCCCAGGGGACAGGCCTCTGCCACCAGAGCTACATCCCCAGGTCCCCTCCTCTTTGTTGGAGATTCCTGCTGGCCTGCTGGTTGGGGATTTTCCAGCTGGCTGCCTTCCAGCTCTTAGAGTTGTCTGGGCAGAGGCCAGAGCTAGGGAAACCAGAAGCTGTTTGGCCCAGCTGGAGAGCTCAGGGGTGTCCCCAAGGAGGCCCTACTTCCTGGCATCCTGAGCAGGGCTGGATGAGAGGTCACCTCCGTCTTCTCTGCTATGTGACCCTCCCTTACTTCTCCCTCCCCTGCTCTGATGAACCTTGTTTACCACAGTCCTTGTGTCACTCTGATCTGAGACTCTGATTGATGGCTTGGACCCCACAGGCTTTGCTGACGATCCTTTTCTGGTGAGTCATAGTTGTTTTGTTTTGTTTTGTTTTAAGATTTATTTATTTATTATATGTGAGTACACTGTAGCTGTCTTCAGACACATCAGAAGAGGACATCAGATCCCACCACCATGTGGTTGCTGGGAATTGACCTCTGGAAGAGCAGTCAGTGCCCTTAACCGCTGAGCCATCTCTCCAGCCCAGTTATATTCAGCTTTACAGACATTCTACAAAGACGTCCCCTGTGTGGCAAGTGGGATGTCTCTGGGGGCGTGGCGAGTGGGATGTCTCTGGGGGCGTGGCGAGTGGGATGTCTCTGGGGGCGTGGCGAGTGGGATGTCTCTGGGGGCATTGCTCCAGGGGAAGAGGCTTGGGAGCAGCCACACACACCAAGGACTCGTATTCCATAAATATTAGTTATTATTAGGATTACTCAGACACACTGGTTTTCCATAGTCACTTCAAACCTTTGTCAGGTTAGAGGGCTCAGTTCTATGCTTTACTGTTATATTTCTGTTCCGAAGGCGGCAAAGGTAGCCGTGCGTGGTGGCTCACACCTTTAATCCCAGCACTCGGGAGGCAGAGGCAGGCAGATTTCTGAATTCGAGGCCAGCCTGGTCTACAAAGTGAGTTCCAGGACAGCCAGGGCTATACAGAGAAACCCTGTCTCGAAAAACCAAAAAAAAAAAAAAAAAAAAAAAAAGCGTCAAAGATGACTCACATGTACAAGAATTCTTGAGTTGGCTCAGCTTCAGAGCACATACTGCGTTTTCGGGGGACCTGAGTCTGCTTCCCAGCATCCATGCTTGGCAGCTGTAACTCCAGCTCCTGGGGTGGGAGGCTCTCTTCTGGCCTCTGCACGCTCCTGCACACACATGTACAAAGGCACACAAAGGGAGCTGGAGATGCAGGAGAGGATAAGGTGAGTGAAAAGTACAAATGTCAGAGTGTGTGGAGCTGATAGGATCCCACCAGCTGTGCACAGGAAGTCCAGCCTCTGTCTGGTGCTGGTCGTTCGCTTATTTAGACGTGGATGGGACAGTGAATCAGTGCCAGTGACCTAGTTCTGAAACAGTTACATGTTTACGAAGGGTCACAATGTTGTGGTCTGAGTCTTCTCAGATGTTTCAATAAACATGAGTCATGGAATCAGAGGCCATAGGTTCAGTTTCTACCAGAGCTCCGCCTACAGACGACTCTCTTGCTTCCAGATTCTGAGGGCTCCAAAGCCCCTGTAGACACCCGTGAGGCTCTGTTTCAACCTGAGTGGCTCCCTCCACCCCAGGCACAAGGTGACAAGGACACACATACAGACCCTTGAATACATCCCTGCATGGATGGCCCGTGAGTAGATACAGCCCCGAGGAGATCTGTCAACCACTGTTGAGGTGGTGGGTCCCCGGAGTATGGCGCTGACAAATGAGGTGGATTCTCATGCGAAAGTCAAGATTCAGACCCTCACACAAAGTCCTCATGAGTTTAAGCTGTATACAAGGTCAAGCCACACGGGGCTAAAACCCGTTTTTCCATAGAAGCACATAAAGGATAATCTAAACACGGAACTGAGTAACAGCAGCAGCAGCAAGCACTGGCGAGCAATCTGAGGTGGGCTCACTCCTCCCCGCCATGCCTGGGCGAGTGGAGGGCGCAAAAAACACCGTTCAAGAACAATCCCGTGTTTTGAGGAAACCCGTCACAAGGCTCCTCTTGTTTTCTCTGTGTGTTCTCACGAGCAGTCAGCTTTCTCCTCCCGGTAGTCCATTGGACAGAGCATCACTTGCTAGTGTAGTGATGCGCCCTGCTGTTATTCCCTAAACCACATAATTTAACAGCTAGTGGAATAACATTAGCTTGTAATAGGTATGATAAGTAATTCAGAGACTCTTCAAATATACAGGAGGATGCCCAGAGGTTATGGGTAACATATACTCTGTTTTTTGTTGTTTTCTTGTTTTTTGTTTTTTGTTTTTTGTTTTTGAGACAGGGTTTCTCTGTATAGCCCTGGCTATTCTGGAACTCACTTTGTAGACCAGGCTGGCCTCAAACTCAGAAATCTGCCTGCCTCTGCCTCCCGAGTGCTGGGATTAAAGGCGTGCACCACCACACCCGGCAAATACTCTGTTTTTTAAAGAGGAACATTATGGATCTGAGAAGAGCAAACATGTATGTATGTATGTATGTATGTATGTATGTATGTATGTATGTGTATATATATGTATAGTTGAGGGGACATGATGAAAAATAAGGGTTTCATTCTAATTCTCCTATTGTTTTAATTTTGAAACCACACAAATACCTATTCAAAGGATATATGTATATATATATACACATATGTATATATATATATGATTTAGTTATTTATTTTATGTATATGAGTACATGCTGTAGCTGTACAGATAGTTGTGAGTCTTCATCTGCTTAATGGGAATTGAATTTAGGACTTCTGCTCACTTTGATCTCATTACGGCTGTCAGATCTCATTAGAGATGGTTGTGAGCAAACATGTGGTTGCTGGGATTTGAACTCAGGATCTCTGGGAAGAGCAGTCAGTGCTCTTACCTGCTGAGCCATCTCTCCAGCCCCCTCAAAATATATTTTAATTGTATTTTATTCTGTGTGCTGTGTGTGTGTGTGTGTGTGTGTGTGTGCACACGCACAGCATGGGTACATGTCTGGGTCAGAGGATAACTCTCTGGAGTCAGGTCTCTCCTTCTCCTGGGTTCCGGGCATTGAACTTGGGCCATCAGACTTGTTGGCAAGCCCCTTTACTGGTTAAGCCCTCTAGTCAACACAAAAGATTAATAAGATGGGGAACATTTCCCTTTAGAAGGACAGGGGATGAGTATATGTCACTAGCATAAGCAAAATTGTGTGAATCCCTCTCTGCAAAAGAGACATATAGAGGTCTTGTGCTCAATAAAATATTTATTTTGCTTTTTAAAAAAGTAACACTACATACTGAAAATTCAGGATATGTATACACAGGACTCATAATTACTAATGAACTTTCTTAGGATTAGAAATTCTTTTCGGCCAGGAGCAAGTGGGGCTGGCCGGAGCGAGCGGGGTCGAGCAGAGCGAGCAGGGTTGACTGGAACAAGGGGGAAAAATAAATAAATAAATAAATAAAATAATTAAAAAAAAAAAAAAGAAATTCTTTTAACAGGGGTGGGAGGGGCCATGTGACAGACAAAGCTGGGAAAACAACAAGAAAGAGTAAAACAAACTCAAAAGGCAGAGTCGTCCGGGTGGACCTTAGGTGGACCTCGGGTGGGCCTTGCATGAGCCTTGGGTGGGACTTAGGTGTAATTGTCGCAGCTTCCAGCTCCCTAGAAGCTGAGCTTGGGCAAGCAGGAGGCATCCTGGAGGGGATGGGGCTGCAGGGTGAGGGGTGGGGCTGCAGGGTGAGGGATGGGGTCAGGCGAGGCCCGAGAAAGAAAGGAAACCCACATGGCACAGTCAGAGCGGGCGACAGACCTGGTGGTGGTGTCTAATGGAAGGGAAGGTGGCTGGGCCAGGGCTCAGGTCTGTGTACTGGAGACCAGGCTCCTTCCAGCTCTGCACAGAGCAGAGGATCTGGGGCCCAGGCAGACCAGTCTCTTAATGAAGTTGGTTCTTAATGAAGATCTAGATACGGGTGATAAATGCAGGGTCAAAGGGCATGAACCAGGGTAGACCTTCCTCGGTGGGAGGAGGAGGAAGGGTTGGAGAGGGTTTAGGACCCCCACAGCTTGATTCCTGTCCCTTGGGAAGCAGCTGGAGGGTGGGACTTGTCTGTCTGTCCTTTACAGCAAATGGTTGTTCCAGAAAAATCTCAGCAGCACCTCGCCTCTCATGAACACCAGCACCACAAAAGGAGCCAGCGCATCTCCGACTTCCTGTGCAAGATGCTGTGTGGAAAGACAGTGGGTTTTTTTTTGTTGTTGTTAAGGTGTCAATTTGGGGCTGGCAAGCTGTCTCTGCAGGGAAAGGTGCTTGCCAGGAAGCCTAACAACCCGAGGTCGTGAGCTGGTGGGAGAGAACCAACTCCCGAAAGTTAGCCGCCGACCTCCACATTTGGATATTTCCTTCTTCCCTGCTCCTCCTGAGCCACCCCGTGCCCAATCTCAGGGGTAAATAAGAAGTACAGCTGGGCGGGCCGGGCATGGTGGTGCATGCCTTTAATCCCAGCACTTGGGAAAGGCAGGCGGATTTCTGAGTTTGAGGCCAGCCTGGTCTACAGAGTGAGTTCCAGGACAGCCAGGGCTACACAGAGAAACCCTGTCTCGAAAAACCAAAAAAAAAAAAAAAAGTACAAAAGTGGGGCTGGAGAGATGGCTCAGTGGGTAAGAGCACTGACTGCTTTTCCAGAGGTCCTGAATTCAAATCGGAGTCTCACAACCATCTGTAATGGGATCGGATGCCCTCTTCTGGAGTGTCTGAAGCCAGCTACAGTGTACTTACATATAACACAATACGAAATATTAAATCAACCCAGCCCATAGCTAAGTGTGTGACTGAAGGTGACCAATGGGCTTCCGTATGTTCCCGTTCACCCTTAGGACAATTTCCCATGCTGACCATCGGACCCCCACCAGGGCACTCATCAGAGATGATACCCCTGAAGGTATCATCTGGCTTCAGCTGGCATCCCAGAACCCTTCCTGGTGGTCTCTGAGAAGCAAGCAAGCCCCCAGGGACTAGGAAGGCTACATGAACAAGGGGGAGGGGAGGGAAGAAGGCCCCCCGCACTGTCTATCAGAGAGGCATGAGGGGAGGCACGCCATCAACACGGATCTTCGGGACACGGATCCGCGGGCCTCATGGCTTCGTCTCACTCAGGATAAGTCCCGGCCAGGGATGGTGGCACACACCTGTCACCCCAAGGGAAGATTGGGACAGGAGGAGCAGGGGATTTCGGGGAATCCTGATCTAGACAGACTCCATCCCCAGAGGAAAAGCAGAGAGTTTGCTGAGCACGGTGGTACTGCACGCCTTTAGTCCCAGCAATGGGGGGCAGAGGTAGGCGGATCTCTGAGTCTAGTCTACAGAGTGAGTCCAGGACAGGCAGGGCTACACAGAGAAACCCTGTCTTGAGAAAACAGACAGACAAAGAAAAAGCAGTGAATACAGCTTAGTCACAGAGCACTTGCCTGGCATGGTGAGGCCCTGGGTTCAATCCACAGTGGGGGAGGGGGGGCAGGAGCAGTCCTTCAGGTGACAAGGCCCTTCAGGGTCTGCTGTCACCCCCCTCTCTGTTTTTGCCTTCTGAGAGGAGGTCTTGCTATGCGTCCCTGGATGCCCTGGGGCTGTCTCCACATTAGGTCCTGTGTGATCTTGTCTCTGCCTCCTGAGTACTGGGACTGCCTGCCCATGGGCGCCACCAGCTTCTACTACTCCTTCTTTCTGCAAGGCCAGGTACTGGCCGCCTGGCCATTCTTCAGAGGAGATAACCACTCCTGCCTTAGGGGCTCAGTAGACTCCATACCCCCCTCCCCCAGCTCTTGGAAGGTCTTACAGTTTCTCAGTGAACCTGCCCTTGATGCTTCTTTTTTTTTTTTTTAAGATTTATTTTATTTATTATATGTAAGTACACTGTAGCTGTCTTCAGACACTCCAGAAGACGGCGCCAGATCTCGTTACAGATGGTTGTGAGCCACCATGTGGATGCTGGGATTTGAACTTATCACCTTCGGAAGAGCAGTCGGGTGCTCTTACCCGCTGAGCCATCTCACCAGCCCCTCTTCACGCTTCTTAAGTGAGCTTCTCTTTCTCTTTTTAAGATTTTTTTATATGTGTATGAGTGTTTTAACACTTAACTGATATTATCATTAACTATGTCTATGTATGAGGGGTGTGCACCTGTGTGCAGGTACCCACAGAGGCCAGAGGTTACAGAATGCCCCTGGAGCTGACCTACAAGTGATTGTGAGCCGCCTCAGGGTCATTTGAAAGAGCAGTCAGTATAGGCTCTTCATTGCCATCCCCTAGACCTCTATGGGTATTTTGTCTGCACGTGTGTCTATGCAGCACTTGCATGCAATGCCCACCGGGGCCAGAAGAGGGCACCAGACTCAGTGAAACTGTAATAACAGTGGTTAGCTGCCATGTGGGTGCTGGACTTGAACCAGGTCCCCTGGAAGAGCAGTCAGTGCTCTTAACCATTGAGCCGGCTCTCCAGTCCCCAGTAGTCACGCTTAAGGCGTGGCCTCCCTTTCTCCCAGTCTTTTGCTCCCAGACACTTCTTTCGATCTGCTAATTGACTTCATTTGCTATTTGTCTCCATCAGAAACTCCCTGAGGCCAGGCTTTGGGTCCCTTTGAGATCATGGATCACACACACATGGGTGACACACAGCAGGTGTTCCTTCATGAGAGGTGACTGGATGAGCTGGTAACCAGATCAATTCCTGGGAAGCTGCCAACAAGGGAATAAGGAATGTGGACTTGGTTCTGTAGTAACTGAAAAACAAGGGATTTTGACCTTTCTGGAGTTGAATGCCCATCCCTCCAACACAGCCATGAGGAAAACCCCAGAACACTCTGTCTATAAATCTCTGAAGCTCAGCTGCCTCCCCTGCTGTGGCCCCGCTATAACTCACTGGGCTGCTGGGAACTTTCTCAGAGAGGAGCTTATGGACCGGAAGCTGGCCTCCCTCCCCTCCCCCTAGTAAAGTCTGAATTCCCAGTTATTATTACTACATAGCTCAGGTCCCAAGGAACAATGAAATGCCCCAGTCAGGCTAATTTGGTTAAGTTTAGAGACTGTGCTCCCAGAGCCCAGGAGGGGCCCAAGGAGACCTGGCTTCTAAGTGTGGAATCCTAGACCTTTATATGTTTAGAAATTACACAGCCTAGATTTGGGAGTAGGAGGCAAGCAGTAACAAAAACTATACAAAATATACAAAATAAACAGGTGGAACAAAACCAGAAACTTCACATAACTAAACGGCTCTTATTTTAAGAAGCACAAAACACTTGGAGATGTTTAAGTGAAAAGAACAAAACAAAACAAAACAAAACAAACAAAAAACAGCTCAAGAAGAATCAATCTGGGCTGGAGAGAAGGCTCAGAGGTTAAGAGCACTGACTGCTCTTCCAGAGGTCCTGAGTTCAAATCCCAGCAACCACATGGTGTCTCATAACCATCTGTAATGGGATCTGATGCCCTCTTCTAGTCTGTCTGAAGACAGCGACAATGTATTCATGTCAATAAAATAAAATAAAATAAAAATTTTTTTCGAGACAAGGTTTCTCTGTATAGCCCTGGCTGTCCTGGAACTCACTTTGTAGACCAGGCTGGCCTCGAACTCAGAAATCCCCCTGCCTCTGCCTCCCAAGTGCTGGGATTAAAGGGGTGTGCCACCACTGCCCGGCAAAATAAAAATCTTAAAAAGAGAGAAAGAAAGGAAAAAGAAAGGAAGAAAGGAAGAAAGAAAGGTCCAGTTGCTCACAATTAGAAGTAGAAGAGACAGCAGAATTTTAAGGCCAAACCTAGGTGGTTTGTTTTGGTTTTGGTTTTTGTTGTTGTTTTTTCGAGACAGGGTTTCTCTGTGTAGCCCTGGCTGTCCTGGAACTCACTCTGTAGACCAGGCTGGCCTCGAACTCAGCAATCTGCCTCCCTCTGCCTCCCAGTGTTGGGACTAAAGGCGTGTGCCACCATACCTGTCCTTTCCCTCAACTCTGCCAGCACAGAGAAACTGTTATCACTTCCTGTCTCCAAGTTTCTGGCAACCCACGCAAGAGTACCCGCCCAGAGGCTCAGTTTTTGACCATTTATGGGCACAATCCCGGCTCCTGGCTGGCACATGTGCCTTGCTTTAGCCCGGGTGCATGACTTTATTGACCTCTACCTGTGACATCAGTGAACCCACCTGAGCTCTGCCATTGTGGAGGGTCACAGCTGGCAGGTGTTTGGTGAGTGAACACCTTTGATTGCTCCTCACCCAATGGCACCCAGCCACTGGTCTGTCTCCTCTTCCCTCCCCAGCCTAGCCGGCCCCTGCTGGTTCTCACCTCTTGGATCATCCTGCGATTGACACTGTCCCCAATGTGTCTGAGCTGCATGGTGAGTGTCCGGATTTCTTCCCGCCAATGATGGTTCTGGCCAGTGTTCTCTTTAGGCTGACAAAGCGGACGGTGACCTGCACGGTTCAAGAGACAGACATTGATTTTGTAAATCCACCTCCAGCAATTCAGAACAGGCTTCGTATGCTGAGTGTGCAAGTGCGCATGTGCGTGTGCGTGATGAGATTGTGATTATTTTTGCTTCCCTTCCTATGAAACAGGGATCTGGGGCAAGCCTGGTCTCAAATATTCAACAATTAGCTCTCCTGCGGGACAGCACCCCACCCCTCCATGACTGAAATCTTCTGGGTTGTTCAGAATCTGGTTTTGTTTTGATTAAGTATCTTACCCAACGAGTCCTGAAAACTTATTGTGTCCCAGAACTCACTCTGTAGACCAGGCTGGCCTGCAACTCTGAAATCCACCTGCCTCTGCCTCCCAAGTGCTAGGATTAAAGGCGTGTGCCACCACGCCGGGCTCAAGGTCTGATTTTAAGCAAGCCCGAGTACCAAACACTCATGGGTGCATTGAGTAAAAAACATCAATAGAGAACTCCTGAATGCTTCAGGAATAGGGGAGCAAGGGATGATGGCCATAGGGGCTGGAGAGACGACTCAGCAGTTAGCTCAGTTAGACGACTAGAGCACTGGCAGCTCTTCCAGAAGAACCAGGTTCAATTCCCAGCACCCAGACAGCGGTTTACAATCATTTGTAATTCCAGTTCCAGAGGCCCTCGACCTTGTCTTTCTGGTCTCTGCACCAGACACAGTAGTGCACAACACACAGGCAAAACACTTATACGCATAAATTTTGTTCTAAAATGGCTGTTGGGGGACCTCTGTCTCCCAAGGCCAGGGCTTCTCTGAGAAGCACTAGGGTTTTTACACTGCTCAGTGGGGAGAGGGGGGTTTAACACCTCCTCACCTTAACCTTGCCTTTGCTGCAGCCCAAGGCCCCAGCCTAACTGTTCAGAAGCCCAAGCTCCAAGCAGTGGTCGGTAGAGGTCACGTGTCCCTCCACCAATGGGAAGGAAGTACCAAGGCGGAGCTCCTGAATAGCAGGCAGCTCCTCCCTCTCCCTCCTGCACCCTCCCTCGGTCCCTCCGTTCCTCCTGGCCTTCTTCTTCTTCTTCTTTTTTTTTTTTTTTTTGGTTTTTCGATACAGGGTTTCTCTGTATAGCCCTGGCTGTCCTGGAACTCACTTTGTAGACCAGGCTGGCCTCGAACTCAGAAATCCACCTGCCCGCCTGCCTCTGCTTCCCAAGTGCTGGGATTAAAGGCCCGGCTGGCTTCTTAATTCTTTAGTCGTCTCTTTTTCCTTACTTTTTTTTTAAACCTGTTTCTTTTTATTTTAAGATGTATCTTTTTTTCAGTTATGTGTGTAAGTTACAGGTGATTGTGAGCCATCTGGTTGGATGCTGGGACCCATCACTAGTCTAAAATTTGTTTTTGCTTTGTTGTTGTTTTTTTTTGAGACAGGCTTTCTCTGTGTAGCCCTAGGCTGTCCTGAGACTGGCACTGTAGACCAGGCTGGCCTGGAACTCACAGAGATCTGCCTGCTTCTGCCTCCCGAGTGCTGGATTAAAGGTGTGCACCACCACTGCCCACTCCATTTCCAGTCTTAACTGCTAAACCCACTCTCTAATCTCTAGAATTTATAAGCTTTACCCATTGAGCCATCTCTTCAGGTTCCCTGAAGTTAACGTTTTATAAAAAAATGAACGTTGGGGCTGGTGAGATGGCTCAGCGGGTAAGAGCACCCGAATGATCTTCCAAAGGTCCTGAGTTAAAATCCCAGCAACCACATGGTGGCTCACAACCATCTGTAACAAGAACTGACTCCCTCTTCTGGAGTGTCTGAAGACAGCTACAGTGTACTTACATATAATAAATAATAAATAAATAAATCTTAAAAAAAAAAAAAGATGAACGTCGCCGGGCGTGGTGGCGCATGCCTTTAATCCCAGCACTCGGGAGGCAGAGGCAGGCGGATCTCTGAGTTCGAGGCCAGCCTGGTCTACAAAGTGAGTTCCAGGACGACCAGGGCTATACAGAGAAACCCTGTCTCGAAAAACCAAAAAAAAAAAAAAAAAAAAAAAAAAAGATGAGCCTTGCCTGGTGAGGTGACACACACCTTTAACTCCAGCACTCAGGCAGGGGAATGTACGAATTCAAATTCAACTTTGTCTACACGGGGATTCCTGGAGAGCTAGGGACTACACAGTGAGACCTTGTCCAAAAAACTAATTTAATTAAATTTTAAAATAAGGATGAATTAATCTATTTTAGTTGATTTGAAGTTTCTTATTTAGTTTTTCTCACCAGTGGCTCAGGGCTAATTTTTTTTTTTTTTTGACAGAGATGAATGAATTTACCTGTTTTCCTGCAGCTTATTTTTATTTTAAAGAATTTATGTTTTAGCTGGGCAGTAGTGGCACAACCTTTAATCCCAGCACTTGGGAGGCAGAGGCAGGTGGATCTCTGAGTTCAAGGCCAGCCTGGTCTACAGAGTGAGTTCCAGGACAGCCAGGGCTATACAGAGAAACCATGTCTTGAAAAACAAACAAACAAAAAAAACCTTAGGTTTTATTTATGCACATGTGGGCTGAGGATGCCCTTAGAGAATACATGAAAGAGGGTTCCAGTTTCCCTGGAGTCACAGACAGTTTCCCTGGAGTCACAGACAGTTTCCTTGGAGTTACAGTTTCCCTGGAGTCACAGACAGTTTCCCTGGAGTTACAGACAGTTGTGAGCCACCATGAGGGTGCTGGGGATCAAACCTTGGTCCTCTGCAAAAGCAGCCAGTGCCCTTAACCACTGAGCCATCTCTCCAGCGCTTTAAACTTTAAACAATGCACTTAACATCCAAGTTTATGTTCTCAGTATGGATAAAAAGCACATATTAGGTAAATGTTTACCTGAGCCTGATGTTGACCCCTTACCTGGGTTCCTTGGCATAGCTGGAACAAGCTGCCGCCAGGCGAGTTGGGTCACGTACTTCTGCGCAGAAGTTTGTTTGCCCGTGGCTATCCGTAACAATTTGTTACTTTGAAAGTCCGATTCAAAGCTTCTTTAGGTTTATAAACAATGCTATTGGGTGGGATTTGTTGTTTCCCCTGGAGTCCTCACACAGTGTTCCCAGTAAATGTTTAGTGTATCAAATGAACAGGGATGCTTTCATGTGAGGGACGTTTCCCACAAACACGTGCGTTCTGTCCGTGAGTGAGAAATGGGAGAGGGTACCTTTAAATGTGTTTTTCTTTTCTCTAAAATTTATTTTATACGCAGATGTTTTGCCTGCTTGTACATGTATGCTCACCAGAAGCAGTCAGTGCCCTCAGAGGGGAAAAGTGAGTCAAATTCCCTAGGATTGTGAGCCTACCCATGGGTGCTGGGATCCGAACCTGGGTCCCTGGAAGAGAAGCCAGTGTTCTTAATTGCTGAGTCACGTCTCTAGCCACCTTACAGTGTTTTGAAATTTACTTAAGAATCTTTTCTAGGATCCATGGTCCTTATTAGATCTACTCACATATGCCCAACCCTGTATCTTTGTGGGTTTTTTTTTAAATATAATTTTTCTTTAACTGTTTAGTAGCCACACTGCTTAAAGAGAAGTCTACTTGATACCCACAGGCCTAGGGAATGTCTCAGTGGATAAAACTGCTTACAGGGCCTGCTGGCATGAGTTCAGAGTCTGAGAACCCATGTAAACTCTGGACTGTCCTCTGACCTCCATATGCAGGTCCTTGCTCTGTAGAGCAGGCTGCGAAGTCACAGTTTCACCTGCCTCTGACATACCCTCCACCGCTCAGCTCTGTCTGTTTCTTTTCTTTCTTTCTTTCTTTATTTTTTTTTTTTTTTGGTTTTTCAAGACAGGGTTTTGAAAGAGTAGTACGTAACCAAAGACAAAATAGAGTCCCTTGTGTCAGGGGGGAAAGTGAACCTTTAAAAATACCGATGGCTCTAGGTACTGGGCAAGCCTTTCCTGGAACAATCACAGAATAGCCAACGCCCTCTGAATATCTCTGTGAAATGTCTCAATGCCCCAGGAGGTTGCCTAAGGTAGCACATGACTTAAT
>LR750084.1:37160-72125 GCA_902729485.2 Mus minutoides | reverse complement strand
CCCCCCTACCCCATTGTTATAAAAGCTCCTGATTTTCGAGCCACGAGGTCGACCCCCCTGTCCCCTGCGTGGGATACGGGTCGTCCCGGAGCTCCGATTAAAAATCCTCATGCTTTTTGCATCAAGATAGGTCTCGTGATTCGTGGGGTTCACGAACAACCCGTGTTTGAAATAGGGGTATTTCTGGTTGGATCTTACAGGTTTCTTTCTCTGTGTAGTCCTGGAACTCACTTTGTAGACCAGGCCGGCCTTGAACTCAGAAATCTGCCTGCCTCTGCCTCCCAAGTGCTGGGATTAAAGGCCTGCGCCACCATGCCTGGCCCTTTTTTTAAAATTGGATATTTTCTTTATTTACATTTCAAATGGTTTCCCTTTTCCAGGTCTCCCCTTTAGAAACCCGCTATCCCATCTCCCCTTCCCCTGCCTCTATGAGGGTGCTCCCCAACCCACCCACTCTTGTCCTCCCACCCTGGCCTTCCTCTACACTGGGGCATCAAACACCCTCAGGCCCAAGGGCCTCTTTTTCCACTGACGTCCAACAAGGCCATTCACTGTCACAAATGTGGCTGGAGCCACAAGTCCCTCCATGTGTATTCTTTGGTTGGTGGTCCAGTCCTTGAGAGCTGTGTGTGTGTGTGTGTGTGTGTGTGTGTGTGTGTGTGTGTGTATGTGTGTGTGTGTGTGTGTGTGTGTGTGTATGTGTGTGTGTGTGTGTGTGTGTGTGTGTGTGTGGTGTCCTGCCAGGTTGACACTGTTGCTTCACCCACAGTGCTGCAAACCCCCGCAGCTCCTTCAGTCCCTTCTCCAACTCCTCCATCCAGTACCCTGCGCTCAGTCCAATGGCTGGCTGTGGCATCCACCTCTGTATTTGTCAGGCTCTGGCAGAGCTTCTCAGGGAACAGCCATATCAGGTTTGGTGGCTGTAAATGGGATGAATCCCCAGGTGGGGCAGTCTCTGGATGGTCTTTCCTTCAGTCTCTGCTCCACACTTTGTCTCCCTATTTCCTCCTGTGAGTATTTTATTCACCCTTCTAAGAAGCACTGAAGCATCCACACTTTGGTCTTCCTTCTTCTTGGCTTCATACGGACTGTGAATTGAATCTTGGGCATTCCCGAACTTTAAGACTAATCCACTTATCAGTGAGTACATACATGTGTGTGTTCTTTTGTGACTGAGTAACCTCACTCAGGATATTTTCAAGTTCTATCCATTTGCCTGTGAATTTCATGAAGTCATTGGTTTTTTTGGTTTTTGGGGGGTTTTTTTTGTTTGTTTGTTTGTTTTCGAGACAGGGTTTCTCTGTGTAGCCCTGGCTGTCCTGGAACTCACTTTGTAGAGTAGGCTGGCCTCGAACTCAGAAATCCGCCTGCCTCTGCCTCCCGAGTGCTGTGATTAGAGGCGTGTGCCACCACGCCCGGCTTGAAGTCATTGTTTTTAATAGCTGCGTAATACTCCATTGTGTAAATGTACTACATTTTCTGTATTCTTTCCTTTGTTGAGGGACATCTGGGTTGTTTCCAGTTTCTGGCTATTATAAATAAGGCTGCTATGAACATGGTGGAGCATGTGTCCTTATTACAAGTTGGCAAGTTGGGGCATATTCTGTGTATATGCCCAGGAGTGGTATAGCTGGATAGCTGGGTCCAATTTTCTGAGGAACCACCAGACAGAGTTCCAGGCTCATTCATATATATATGTTTTTCAAGACAGGGTTTCTCTGTGTATCCCTGGCTGTCCTGGAACTCACTCTGTAGACCAGGCTGGACTTGAACTCAGAAATCTGCCTGCCTCTGCCTCCTGAGCACTGGGATCAAGGGCGTGCGCCACCATTGCCTGGCTTTTTTTTTTTTTTTCTTAATAGGGATTTATTTTGATTTATAACTTCAGAGGACACAGAGGGCCTGGTGGAGACCATGGCAAAGGAATATGTGGTGGGGCTCTGAAGCAAGACGCCTCAGATGGAAGATGCCTCAGATGCAAGATGCCTCAGATGCAAGATGCCTCAGATGGAAGATGCCTCAGATGGAAGACACCTCAGATGAAAGCTGGAACTCATTAGGCTTCTCCTCTCCCATCCCCATTCAGCCTTTGTCACCCACCCTGTGGGATGACGCCACCAAATTCCAGGTAGGTCTTCCTTCCCAAGTTGGTGGGAATACCTTCACAGATATACCCAGGCAACAGGGAGTTCAAGTCCAGCCGGTTTCACAGCAAAGCTTAACCAGCAAGGTTGTAGAGTGAGTTCTAAGCCAGCCTGGGAGGCATCATTTCAGCAGCCACAGCTCCTGCGACCAAAACTTCAGAAAGAAAGAAGGATGCCATTTCCAGGGTGGAGACAGACTCGGAAGGAGGGCTCCCACCCACCTCAGGGTGAGGGGTTCCTGCATATCTCTGCCACTCTCCAGAAGGTGCCACCATAGCTGCCCACTGCTGCAAAGTTCCATCCCCAGCAGGTTTAGTCTCCACAAGCTCCATATCCTGGGTTCAGTCCTTATCACCCACCCCGCTGTCGCAGTGTAGAAGCCCAGAACCCAGCACCAGCCATTGCTCAGGCTGAGCTAAGTTATCTTGCCTACAAGGATCCAGGTGCACGAGTCCTTCTCCAGGGAGACACAGTCTCGGTCATCATAGGTAGCAACCCAACAGAGTCTGCAGGTCCCTAGAATACTCCTGGTCAGCTGCATCTGCGCCATCCAAGGAGTCCATAGCTCCTCTCAGCCTGGTCATGGCTCACGATCTATGTTTGGCCCACACCTGTGAAGCAGAGCTTCCGGTGCCTCGTATGGTACATGGTGGTGTCCAGCCACCGCAGGGTGAGCAGTGAAGGCCAAGGTGAGTGAGAGCCGTGGAATGGCAGAGAACAGCACTGGCCCTGTGTGGCTTTCTGCAGAATTTCGTGCACGTGAGGACGTTATTGGGAAATCAGGGTTTCTTTTCGTGAATTAACTCTCCATCTTCAAGGATGTTTAACGGCCAAGGGACACAGCTGGCTGCTAAGACTCTCTGACAAACTCACTGGGTTCATATTGAGCTTCTTTTTGAAGACTGCTCAAGTCCCCGTGACTGTTGTTGTGCCAAGGTTGAGACTTACGGGTTTTTTTGTTTGTTTGTTTTTGGTTTGGTTTTTCAAAACAGGGTTTCTCTGTGTAGCCCTGGCTGTCCTGGAACTCACTCTGTAGACCAGGCTGGCCTCGAACTCAGAAATCCACCTGCCTCTGCCTCCCGAGTGCTGGGATTAAAGGCGTGTGCCATCCGGCCCGAGACTTATGTATTTTTTGACAGGGTTTTGAGTATCCAAGGTGGCCTCAAACTCACTTTCCAGCCTCCTGCTGTGGCTTTGAGTGACCGAGTGAAGTCCACTGCTTCTCTTTTTGTTTGTTTTTATTAATGTTTTTGTTTTTTTGGTTTTTCGAGACAGGGTTTCTGGGCAGCCCTGGCCTTTGTAGACCAGGCTGGCCTCGAAGTCAGAAATCCACCTGCCTCTGCCTCCCGTGTGCTTGGATTAAAGGTGAGCACCACCACGCCCCGGCTAGTCCACTGCTTCTAATCCTAGTTTGACAAATGTATTTTTGAAGACTTGATAATTTTTTTCTCTTTAAGTGAAGCCCATTTAAACTCATATAATGCAGGGGCCGGAGAGATGGCTCAGCGGTTAAGAGCACCGTGCTGCTCTTCCAGAGGACCCAGGTTCAATTCCCAGCACCCATGTGGTGGTTCACGATTGGCCTTAACTCCAGTTCCAGGGCATCTGATGCCCTCTTCTGGCATCTGAAGGCACTGCAGGTACCTAGCACATAGACACATATGTAGGCAAAATACCCATACACATAAATTTAAAAAGAAAAGGAATTTTTAAAATAAGTAAATAAATCTTTTAAAGAGCATATAAAGCTACAATCGACTGGGCTGCATTAAAATAGAAAGATTCATAGTAAGGAAAAAAAAAAACCCTTCCCAGTATCTAATATTGGGTTTGAGAATAAGAACTGGGGCTGGAGAGGTGGCTCACTGGTTAAGAGCACTGACTGCTCTTCCAGAGATCCTGAGTTCAATTCCTAGCAACTACATGGTGACTCACAACCATCTGTAATAGAATCCGTTGTCTTTTTCTGGTGTGTCTGAAATAGCAACAGTGTATATTATATATAAGATAAATAAATCAAAAAGAATTTTTTGAGAGAGAGAATAAGAGCTGTGCATTCACAGACATGAACCATTGTAGGTGACACACACATGGCCTGGAACTCCAGTGTGTCTGTGAACTAGCAACCAGGGTAAGAAGAGAGAAAGGCTTCTGCTCCTACAGGCAGCCTGCATTAGCATCTTGTTTGTTTCCATTTTTCTGGCTTCCCCCTTCTACTCCCTACAGGACTCTGGCTTGCAGAGTTTAGCTTGATTCTGGACGCTCCAACAGGCCATCTGTGGATTTCTACCCGGGTCCTCTGTAAGAGCAGTCAGCTAGTGATTGCTCAACCATCTCTCCAGTTCTCTCTTTCTCTCTCTCCCTCTCTCTCTCACTCTCTCTTATTTTGACAGGGCCTCACTGTGTGGTCATAACTCTCCTGGCACTTGCCATATGGACTAAACTACCCTGAACTCAGAGATCCACATGCCTCTGTCTCCCGAGTTCTGGGATTACCCTTGCACATTACAGCTTGCTTCCTTTATCTTTTGACACAGAATTTCATCCTGTAGCCTAGGCTGGTCCTGAACCTGTGTTAATTCCTGCCTTAGCCTGTTGCATGCTAGGATTACAGGTGAGACTGATCTTATTATACCTTGTTATTCCATCTTGCCTGCCAAACACACCTAAATCCCCACCCACTTTTCTGAAAGGACAGAATATCCAAATAAAAAACAACACTGGGAATGGGGCCAGCCGAGTGCTGCAGAGCCGGGTGCTTGCTGAGCAAGGCTGATGACATTTGATCCTTGGAACCCATGGTGGAAGGAGAGAATCAACTTCTGCAAGTTGTCATCAGACATTCATATCCAAGCCATGGCACACCATAACCCTGCCTTAAAACACAACCCACCCACATGGATAATAACGAATAAATTATTAGATTTTAAAAATTTGTATGCACTATGTAGTATCTTTTGAATGAGTGTTTTTCTTTTCTTTCTTTTTTTTTTTTTTTTTTGAAGANTTTTTTTTTTTTTTTTTTTTTTTTTTTTTTTTTGAAGATTTATTTATTTTATGAGTACACTGTAGCTGACTTCAGACACACCAGAAGAGGGCATCAGATCCCATTACAGATGGTTGTGAGCCACCATGTGGTTGCTGGGAATTGAACTCATCACCTTTTGAAGAGCAGTCGGGTGCTCTTGCCCGCTGAGCCATCTCACCAGCCCTCAGCAGCAGTTTTAAAGTAGAATAATGTCAGCACTTGGGAGATGGGGACAGGAGGATAAGGAGTCCAAAGCCATCCTTGGCTATACAGCAAATTCAACACTGGCTGCGGCGTCTCATCTCAATAAAAACGAACTCGGAGCTGGAGATGTAGAATGAGGGCCTAGGGTGCACGAAGCCCTGGGTTACACCAGAGCCCTTCATAATCTGGCTATGGTAGGGCATGTCTGTAACCCCATCCATCACTCACATGGTGAAGGTCCTATCAGAGGTGCAAGATCAACCTGGGATAAAGGATACTGTCTCAAAAAACAAAGAACATCCCATGTATTAGAGTGGAGAGCCGGGGAGGAGGGAAATAAAGGTTAAAACAAGCAAACCCCCAATAGAACAAAACACCCAAAACTACAAGTCTGTGCAATCATTGTGATGGTGTAATCAACTGGTTTGATAACTTTCTGAAGTACAGAAGCCACCAGTCCCCGTGACCGTGAGAGATGGAGCCAGGTTCCTCCTCTCAGGTTTCCTGGGGTTCACAGAACGCTGGCCAGCTTTCTAATATTTGCTTCCAGGTAAGATGAAACCTGTAGAACCTTGCTTGCTATCGCAGATTGTCCCGTGAAACTCAAGAGTTGGGGGAAGTTCTTGGTTTTGCTTTCTCTTTTATCTTTTTTTTTTTTTAAAGATTTATTTTATTATATGTAAGTACACTGTAGCTGTCCTCAGACGCTCCAGAAGAGGGCGCCAGATCTCGTTACGGATGGTTGTGAGCCACCATGTGGATGCTGGGATTTGAACTTATAACCTTCAGAAGAGCAGTCGGGTGCTCTTACCCGCTGAGCCATCTCACCAGCCCCCCCCCCCTTTTTTTTTTTTTAAGATTTTATTTATTTTATATATGTGATGAGTACATTGTAACTGTCTTCAGAAGAGGGCATCAGATCTCATTCAGATGGTTGTGAGCCACCATGTGGTTCCTGGGAATTGAACTCAGGACCTCTGGAAGAGCAGTCAGTGCACTTACCCTCTGAGCCATCTCTCCAGCCCCCTCCCCCCCATGAAGACTTTTTTTTTTTTTTTTTATCTTTTGTTTTGTTGTTTTTGATGTTTTTCTGCCTTTGGGATGCAGTTCCTATCCATCCGCCACACAAAGACGAGGAGGCTCACGCGTCCCGGGGCGACCCGGCCTTTTACACCTTCGAGCCTGCAGCTCGCTTTCCAGTCTGAGCCCCTTGGGTGATGGAGCGCGAGCGGCGGCGGCGCGCGTTACGGGGCCGCCCCGGCGGAGAGACCCGGTCCCCGGCCGGCCAGTCAAGGCCCCAGCCTATGGCCGCGTCCGCGGCGGGGGTGGGGCGAGCCGCGCGGCCTTCCCGGCATGCCCCGCGGCGTGCGGTGGGCGGGGCTCCTGTTTTGAAGGGCCGGGTGACTCAGCCGGGGATCCGCGGCCGGGGCGCGCGGTGGCCGGTGCTTGGCGGTGGCTTCGGGGCTCGGTGGCCGAGAGCGCGGCAGCAAGCGGCCGGTGAGAGTCGAGGGACCGGGCTGGCGAGCGGGCGGTTGGTAGCGCGGGCTGATGATGGCGGTGGGCGCGACGCTGCGGCCTGAGAGGCCCCGCGCGGGCTCCTCCCCGGCCTGGGGAGAAAGAAGCCGGGCGAGGCTGCCGACCGACCTCCCGGGGCCACCGGTAAGCCCAGGCTGGGGAAGGTTGGTCGCGCTTTCCCAGAATCTCTGGAACCTCCTGTCGGTCCTGTCGCCCCTCTGTCGTCATCCCATGCTGAGTGCAGAACAGGGAGGTTTTCTCTTGCAGATAAGAACTTTTTATAGCAGTCGGTGTCGTCAGGCTTGCGCCTTGAGGATACCTCCTCCCTTTTGTGGGAATTTGTCATTCTTTCTGAACATGCCTGGATTGGGCTGATTTACCATTTAGAAGTAAATCTAATCTTTTAAGTGATAATTCAGCCAACGAAGTAACACACAGGCAAGGAACTCTAACCAACTTAAGCCCTTTCACGGTGTCTGTTTGCTGATAGACCATTGTTTACCTAAGAATTTGAGATTTCTTTTTAAATGATCTCCCAAACAGAATGTTGGAATAATTTTAGTTGTGACGAACCTTGAATTAGAACGTCAACCCCACTCCAGAGGAACAAAAACAAAAAAAAAAGTAGCAGTTCTCAAACGCGTTTTACAGGACGCTAGCACGGCTCCCGAAATTAATTCTAGAAATCTAGGGTGAACCCCTGAGTCTGCAGTGCTGGCAGGCAACCACCCCGCTTGGGCCGCCTTCTTAAGCTAAGAACCGGACCTTAGGAAACCAAGATTAGCTTGGTCTGAGAATTGTAAATACTGTCTCGTGTCCTTTTCTTTCTGTTGACTTACTCCTCTCCTGTCCCTAATCAGTCGGGAGTCAGGAAGCCCTGACTCGGAAAACAGTGTGAGAAAGGATAGTGCTTTCTGGAGCCCTGACATGAGAACAGGAAATGGCTTTTCATCCATATCCTGTTGTTGCCTGGGTGGGAGAAAGATGGCATGGATCAGGCTAACCCTCCTTGTTTCTCTCAGGAGCCTGTTGGTTGGATCGTGGGAGCTTGAGCATGTCATTAGGTTTTGGCTCCCTCCTCAGCTCTCTGTTTTCCTTCCCATGGTACCAGCCAGGAAGTGCCCAGAGTCTGGGTTGGGGGGTGTCTCTGATTCCCTGGGATGTGCCAGCATCAGTAGTATTAATGGGCTTTTAGTTGTTGTGGGTATCAATTCACTAGCTACAGGATATCTGAATGATGCCTAGCTTACACAGTACAACTGAAGTAAGTCATTTTAGAAACAGTATCCCAAGTATGGCTTAGAATTCCCTTGCTGTCTGGCAGAAATGAGGGTTGGATGACCTCTACATCTGCCAAAGGTGTTTTCTACATCTAGATGTCTCTTGAGACTCCACAGGTGATATTAAAGTTAGCCATGAGGTTTTGGCGTTTTTCTTGGCGTTGGTGTCTTTGGATGTCTGGCTACTTATTGATGGTTTTGTTGTTGTAGATGACAGTGTGCTTTTCTGTTTTTTTTTTTTTTTTTTTTTTTTTTTTTTTTTTTTTTTTTTTTTTTTTTTTTTTTTTTTTTTTTTTTTTTTTTTCTTGCTTGTTTGTTTTTCGAGACAGGGTTTCTCTGTATAGCTGTGCTGGAACTAACTCACTTTGTAGACCAGGCTGGCCTCGAACTCAGAAATACCCCTGCCTCTGCTTCCCAAGTGCTGGGATTAAAGGCGTGCGCCACCATGCCTGGCTCTTTTTTGGTGTTTGTGTGTGTGTGCGCGCGCGCCTTTCTGTAACGCTGTGTTTCCTGACTTGTTTTGTGTTTCCCACCTGCCACACATGGGGTCTCCTCAAACCTCCAGGCTAATCGGAGGGAGGAGAGCTGAAGGGAACTGTTTGTATGTTAAATGATTTAAGATGGGAAAGTCGGAGTCCTTGAAATGAGAAGCTTGGAGGATAAGGGAGCACACTGTAAGTTTACCTAGCATAGTCCTCTCATCTTTCAGGGAGAGACTGGGAGGTAGGCGGGGGATGTAACTCAGTGGCAGGGCGCCTGCTCCGCATGTGTGGGAGGTACTAGGTTTTTTCCTTAGTGTACCCCGTTCTCTTTTCCCCTCCTCCCCACTTCCAAACACAAGAGTCTGAGATGGTAGAAGGAGGATTCCTAGGTCTAGCCTGCTGCCCTTCCTGCTCTATTAACTTTTAAATACTTCCGCAAGAGGTGCCATGTGGGTGCAGGGCAGGGAAATAACAAGGCGGAGAAAACGAAGAGACTCTGATATGACCACAGTGCCAGTGTCTCATGGAAGTTGAAGGAACTGTGCGTTCTAACTGTAAACCATGGTGATGAAAGTGCTTGAACAGGTCGGGGAAGGAGAAGTAAGAGTGCACAGATGGCTGGCTTACAAAAACCCGCGAGGTTAGAAGTGCATTGACTGTAAGAGATTCACTTTAGAAAAGATCAATACTAACGGTTAGGTTGTAGAAGTTACCTGTATGAGCAGTGTCCAGAACCTTTGTCGCTGCTGTCTTGAGCGACTTGAGCTACTCTCGTGGTGACCAGGTTTATTAGGATCCTAGTTGGTTGGTTTGTTTTGGGGAGTTGTGGTATTCTATGCCTTTACCACATGTATGCTCTTCCCTTGAGAAGAGGTCATCCGGTCCCTTGGAACAGGAGTTGCAGACCGCTGAGCTGCCATGTGGGTACTGGGAACAGAACCCGGGTCCTCTGCAAGAGCAGCCAGTACTCTTAGGCAACAGAACCATCTGAGCCACAAGTTGTGTAACCTTTACCACTTTTTTTCTTGATTAGTTTTAGAGAGCATTTAGATTTTCTTTTTTTCCTTGTTCCGGTCAACCCCGCTTGCTCCGGTCTGCCCCGCTTGCTCAGTCCCTGCTCTCTCCGGTCCAAGGATTCATTTATTATTATTCATAAGTACACTATAGCTGAATTCAGACGCACCAGAGGAGGGCATCAGATCTCATTACGGGTATGTGATTGCTGGGATTTGAACTCATCACCTTCGGAAGAGCAGTCGGGTGCTCTTACCCACTGAGCCATCTCACCAGCCCTAGATTTTCTTCATCTGTTTTTAAAAGCTAACTTCTCGTTTCAATATTGATTTTTTTTTTTTAAGATTTATTTTATATCTATCACTACTCTGTCACTGTCTTCAGACACACCAGAAGAGGGCGTCAGATCGCATTACAGATGGTTGTTAGCCACCTTGCTGGGAATTGAACTCAGGACCTCTGGAAGAGATTTATTTATTTATTATATGTAAGTACACTGTAGCTGTCTTTAGACACTCCAGAAGAGGGAGTCAGATCTCATTACGGATGGTTGTGAGCCACCATGTGGTTTCTGGGATTTGAACTCAGGACCTCTGGAAGAGCAGTTGGTGTTTGTTTTTTTGTTTCTTTTTTGTTTTGTTTTGTTTTTTGTTTTTTTGAGACAGGGTTTCTCTGTGTAGCCCTGGCTGTCCTGGAACTCACTCTGTAGACCAGGCTGGCCTCGAACTCAGAAATCCACCTGCCTCTGCCTCCCGAATCCTGGGATTAAAGGCGTGTGCCACCACGCCCGGCGCTCAGCTAAATTTTGTTGTCTGTGGTGCCTGGGGTTGGGGCTGGGCTTTGGGCCTGTTCCTGTTAGGTAAGCCTTCTACCAGCCCACTCCACCCCACCCCTGTCTGTTTTTGTTTTCTCTTTTTGATACAGAACCTCGCTGTGTTCAAGGCTTGCCTGGAACTTGAGATCCTTCTGCTCGGAAGTGCTGGGGTTCTGGTGTGGGACAGCCCTGGAACGTTTTCTTTTTCTTCTCTTTGGCATTGAGAAGGATATTTGTTGTCCTTCTTGGTTCTTTTCGAATGGGAAAGCTATAGATCATTCTCTGTTCTGTGGTTTATCCTAATGCAAGCTCGCCTGGGTTGTATTTTGTCATTCAGTTGAAAATATTTCCTACATCTTGTTGTGATTTCCTTAAAAAACAAAACAAAACAAAACACCCACCTAGGTTAATTTTTTTGTAGCCAGTTTCTGTTACACTGTCCTGGAGAGCAGGGCTCTAGAGTCTGTGCACTTAAAGTTAGGAGGTAGTGGTGGACATGCTCAAGTTCAGCTCTAACCAGGTATCCGAGAACCCTTGAAAATGCTGTGCAGTCAGCCGGGCATGGTGGCGCACGCCTTTAATCCCAGGACTCGGGAGGCAGAGGCAGGCGGATTTCTGAGTTCCAGGCCAGCCTGGTCTACAAAGTGAGTTCCAGGACAGCCAGGGCTACACAGAGAAACCCTGTCTCGAAAAACCAAAAAAAAAAAAAAAAAAAAGAAAATGCTGTGCAGTCTTGGGTCAGCTGTGTGGATCGAGTTGTTGAGATCTTTTGTACTGTTTACTTACATCCATGTCTATAGGCAAGCTCATCAGAACACAGCCGTGTGCTGGGTATGGTGGCTCACGCCTTTAATCCCAGCACTCGGGAGGCAGAGGCAGAGGCACAGAGAGGCAGGCAGATTTCTGAGTTTGAGGCTAGCCTAGACTACAAAGTGAGTTCCAGGACAGCCAGGGATATACAGAGAAACCCTATCACAAAAAACAAACAAAAACAAAAAACAAAAAAAAAGAACACAGCCGTGTGCACTTGCTTGTGAACTCCTGATGGTGCCTTTGTGCCTAAAACCCTAGGGTGATCACTGCCTCTCCTTCCAGACAGCTTACCACTCCTGTTGGAATTCTTTCTTCAGGCTCCCCACTGGAAACACAGGCTATAGGAAAGGATCATACACTGTTTTACAGGATCCTTCCCCCAACGAGCAGACATCTCCCAGGCCTCCCCGTAGCACCATGAGGCTGACTTGTCTGTTGATGTCCCCCTTCCTCGTTATTGTTTCTGCTCAGCTTTACAGCCTCTCGCCAATTGTGTCTGAAGTGTCTGTATTCTGAGAGGAAAGCCTAGGAATCAGGCTCGCTTTGGTTTTCCTCATCAGTCTAGACTATCTGTGTGTGTGTGTGTGTGTGTATGTGTGTGTGTACCTCAAAGGGATTGTAGGATGCTAGTGGGGAAAGGTGACATGGTAAGCTATATAGCTACTGTGGTTTTATGGTGGCATTTAGGGGCGGGTGTAGGAATTAGAAGGTAGAAAAGAGAAGGTAAAAAGAACTTATTAAACAGTGCAAGTCAATGTTTGCTTGATTTATTAACTTATTTAAATTAAGTATACTTACTGGTGTGTGTGTGTGTGTGTGTGTGTGTGTGTGTGTGTGTGTGTGTGTGTATACATAAGTTCAGGAGCCTTACAGATGAACCAGCCAGTCAATGTGCAAAGCAAATTTGGGTCCTCTGTAAGAGTGGGATGCACTCTCAACTGTGCATCTCTCCAGCTCCTTTTTGTTATTATTTTTATATAGTCTTTCAAAAATTCATTCATGTATACAATGTATCTTGATCAGATTTACTCCCATTCTTTCCCTGCAACTCCCCCTAGCTCCGCTCCAACACCTCTCCCTCCCAGCTTCATGCTTCAGAGCCTAAACAGAGTTGCCCATGGTCCACGGCACCCATGGGATCATCACTGCCTGAGGCCGGCCCCCACTCTGTGCTGTACGTTTTAACTGGCTTGGGATAGCTGTTGATGTAGACAATAGTCGCATCTGGCTGAGGACTCCGTGTTTCCATTCTTACATTCTCTCTACCGTTCTGAGATGTTCCCTAAGCCTAGGGCAGAGGCTGTCATAGGTGTCCTCTCTACAGCTGTGTGCTTGCTCTTGCTTTTATGCTTAGTATCTCCAATAGTTCTGAGCAGCTGTGTTAACCACTACTCACTATGATATGAAAAATATCATATCTGTATATGTTTTAGGCGGATTAACCAAACAGCAGACCAGGCCAAGGTGGTTCCACGTGGAAGAGGTTTATTGAGTGGGTGGGGGAGGCAGAGAAGAGGAGAAAGAGAGACAGAGAGGGGGGAGAGAAGAAAAAGAGAGAGAGGAGGGGGGTGACTTCCTAATTTATACAGAAAATGATGTCACACCATTGAGGGTGGAGACTGAGCCAGGTGGACTGTGGGATTGAAGGTAGTTGTCCTGACAATGCAGGTCAAGGGTCACATAGTTAAGTGGGGCTTGGTGCTAACACACTATAGTATGGCTTTATGGTTATGATGTTTTTTGATGCTTAATAGTTGTAGACATGTATATGTCATTTAAAAATAAAGACTTTCCGGCCGGAACGAGCGGGTCCAACCGGAGCAAGCGGAGCCGATCAGAGCAAGCGGGGTTGACTGGAGCGAGCGAGACCGGCTGGAACAAGCAGGGGCCGAGCGAGTGGGGCTGGCCGGAGCAAGTGGAGCCGTTGGGAGTGAGCGGGGTCGAGCGGAGCGAGCGGGGTTGACCGGAACAAGGGGAAAAAAATGAAAAAAAAAAAAAAAAAAAGACTTTCAGCTATTGAACTCTTCCCTACTTCTTGATTTGTGGCATGGATGACACCAAATTATGTTCTACCATTTAATATGTAGAATTCATAATACATAACCTGGCATGGTGGCATATGCTTTTAAGGTCTATACTCGGGAGGCAGATCTCTGTGAGTTTGAGGACATCCAGGACCACGAAGAGAGTCCTTACCTCAAAACAAAAGAATGTTCCCTATAACAAGTGCACTGATTAGCAGTAGTTGGTTAAAAAAAAACCCCGCCCAGATCCACCAGTTCCAGATGGCTTTTACCAACCACTCTAAACCATGGATGTCCTTGGGAGCCTGTTTCCTGACGTCTAAATCATACACATTCCTTGTTTTCCAGGCTTCCTTTCTGACTAAGAATGAATGTTCACCAGGGCAGTGATGGCGACTGGTCATTGCAGCCAGAGCTCAGCTGCCTAGGAGATGAGGCCTTAGCTGCCACTCAAGAGAAAGAAGGCAGCAGCTTGGTGTCCTCTGGTCTGCATAGTCTCACTTATCCCCTAGCTGCCCGGAGTGAAGGTACCGGGGGACATTCTCACCCAGACATCGTGTACCCAGGAGGAATGCAGACTTTACCTGAGCATATATTCAGTTAATTGGCTTAGCATACCTGTCACAGTGTATCTTGCTGACCACCATAGAAAACCTGAAGTCAGCCTGGCCTATCTACCTGGTATGAGGGTGTAAGACAAAACGGCTAAACGTTCAGAGCCAGGAGACAGATTGACTGTGCTCGGGTCCTTACCATCCATAGTGTGATGAGACCCCCACTGCATGAGAGTTCTGTTTATGGATGGGGAGTGGACAGAATGGTTCCTAGTCGCCCTTCCTCAGAGGGCTGCTGGAGCCAGATGCTAATGGTAAGGCAGCTCCTGAGAAGTTGGGCAGGCCCTTAGATGGAGTCTTGAGTGTGGCTATCTGGCCTGAATGCACTCTAGATCAGGCTCTTGAGCTCAGCAGCCTCTGCCTCTGCCTCCTGGGCACTACGATGACAGGCATGCAGCGTCATGCCTCACTCTTAGGTAACCTGAACTCACTGTTGTTGGTTGTTTGTTTTTTTTTTTTTGGGTGGGTGGGGGTTGTTTTTTCAAGACAGGGTTTCTCTGTGTAGCTCTGGCTGTCCTGGAACTCACTTTGTAGACCAGGCTGGCCTGGAACTCAGAAATCCGCCTGCCTCTGCCTTCCAGGTGCTGGGATTAAAGGCGTGCGCCACCACTGCCCTCGTGGGCTAATTCTTAACTGGCTGAACATTTTATCATATTTCTCAGCCCATAACTTTAAAAGGCAACCACTGTTTACTGAATACAGATACATAAATATTTGCATATATATTAATTTGTGTTAATTTATTTTCCATGAATGAATGCTTTACCTGTATATATGTCTGGTACCTGTGGAGGTCAAAAAAGGGTATCAGATCCCCTGGAACTGAAGTTACAGATGGTTGTGAGCCACCATGGGTGTGCTAGGAATTGAACCCAGGTTCTCTGGAAGAGCAGTCAGTGTTCTTAACCACTGAGCCTTCTCTCCAGCCCTTAATATTACAGAATAGTCCAATTTGGCTACAGCTTATTTTTGTTAAGATTTAGAGTTTTGTTGAGTGTTTTGTGTGTGTGTGTGTGGGGGGGGGGTGTTTTTGTTTTGTTTTGTTTGAGACAAGGTCTCGGGGAGCCCAGGCTGCCCTCAGGCTTGTCAGGTAGCTGGCCTTGAACTTGATCCTCCTGTCTCCACTTCCCCAGATCAAACGCATGCTAAGTAAATTACCAACTCCTTGTTAATAAAGTTTTATTTGGGTTGTAGCATGCACATTGTCACAGGCGATCACAGGGCAACTTTATGGAATCAGTTCTTCTCACACCTTTCCCAGGGGCTCTGGGTCTCAAACTGAGGTGCTCAGGCTGGTAAGACACGTGCCTCTATCACTGAGCCATCTCATTGGCTTCCCGTACGTGTGCTGCTTACAAAATTTAGATAAATTTATTTTAAAACAAGTCTTTAGTCTGTGGGTGATTTTATCGTTTATTAGAGACAAAAGGCAAACGTGCATACTAAAGATGAACTGTCTGGGGCCCACCAGAGATGACCTGTCTTGCCCTGTTATGGCACTCTTCTGATATTTACATGCGGGTCCTCAGTACCATGGCAAACTACATGTGGTGTCACATGCCTGTAATCCCACCACTGCGGGAGGGAAATGAGGATCCCAAAGAAGTTCTGAGTTATCTTCAGTCTCAGGGTTAGTTCTAGGGCAGCCCAGGCTATACAAGGCCCTGCCTCAAAAGTGGAAGAGAGGAATTTTAAATAATTAAAGAGAATGGCTTTTCGATGATAGGGCAAAGAGATGGGATCCCAAGAGTAAATCCCAAGGCCACATGCATTTGCTGTTGACAGCAAGGTGCAGCAGTCCAGAAGCTGATGTGGTGCTGGGGGAACTCTAACACAGTGAGAATGGTTGGTTCTGAGAATTTCTAGGAAGAGTAATGACTTAGAGAAAAGACTTTCTTTCTGGCAAATTAAAAAACAAAAACAAAAGCAGCTTTGAAGAGTGAAAATTGAGTTTTAACATACAGTAGTAGTAAGTTCTAAAACACAGACAGCAGCGCTGGGGCTGTAGCTGAGCCTACAGTAAGTAGAACATGGAACCCCACAGACACAAATCCCCAGGACTGTGACTGAGTGTGCTGGGTCATGCTCTAATCACAGCACTCGGAGGGCGGGGGAGGAGTATCAGAAGTCAAAGGCTATCTTCAGCTACACAGTGAACTTAAGGCCAGCTTAGACTTCGTGAGACCTTGCCTCAAAAATAATAGTAGAGAGATGGCTCAGCTAAGAAGGCTTCCTGCTCTTCCAGGGGCCTCGTTTAGCTCCCAGCTCCCAGGGATCTGACTCCCTCTTCTGGCTTACTTGGACACTTGAGGACAACCCACAAACACTTGAAGGAAAGTCTGGAATAAGTAAACAAATGCGCACAGCAGATGTAAGAGTATTATTTAGAGATGCAGATGAAACTGAAAAGAAGTGATTGCTTTGAGCACCAGCTTTTCAGCGACTGGCAGGAGACTGCAGGGCTACCACAAGCCCTGCTCTTCTGTTCCGTTTTGTACCTTTGTGTATTGTTTACTTTAAAATTAAGTTGTTTTCAAGTGTGGTGCTTCTCCCCGACACCATATCACACAGACATGAGAAGCCGTTATCAGAATCCATCCTGAGAGCCTTGTTTTGTGAAGGGAGTTGTTTGTTTGGTTGGTGGGGTTGGGTTTTTCAAGACTAGGTTTCTTGTGCAGCCCTGGCTATCCTGGAACTCTGTAGACCAGGCTGGCCTCACATTCAGAGATCTGTCTGTCTGCTTTCAAGTGTCTGCTTGGTTTTTAGTTTTCTCTAGGCTAGTGTTTTTAGCTGTGAACACCTATGGCTTTAGGTTTTTGTTCATTGGTTTTCGAGCAGACATTTTCTCTAGACTCTAGCCCTTTAGTTACGTGACTTTGTCTGCTCTTTCAGACCTTCCACTTGAGTATGCCTCTCAGCCAGCAAGCCTTCCGAAACCTCACATAATGCCACTTCCTGAAGACAGCAAGGGCTCATGCTTCCAGAGTGGGAGCAAGCGGAGCCACGAGCCCTTCGTTGTGCCAGAGAGATTTGGAAACAGCGGCTTAGGTTTTGGAGGTAGCGCTCACTCTCAAGCCCCAGAGAAGGTGACACTTCTTGTGGATGGCACCCGTTTTGTGGTAAATCCTCAGATTTTCACTGCCCACCCGGATACCATGTTGGGAAGGTAATGACAGTTTGTTTGTGAGTGTGCGCTCTTCTGTGGCCTTGCAGCAGATGCAGACCTGCGCTGCAGCACACTGCTGATTTTCCTCTCTGTGGCCACAGGAGCTAGTGAACCTTGACCTGCCCCTCTGTAAATGCACGGCCTTGCTCTCTGAGTTGCAAAGGTCAGAGATGCTAAGCTGAGACCTGAGTTACGCTCTGTTTTTCTTCTGTGAAAAATAGGATTAGTAATAATCCACATGCACAGGAGCAGTGAAGCTGTTCTAGAAAAACCTTGTGCCTCCCACCCACTTCTAGCCTTTGGTTTTGGTTTTGGTTTTGGTTTTTTGGGTGGTGGTGGGGGGAGACAGGGTACAGTTAGCAGTCCTGGAGATTGGATCTAGGAACCTAAGCTGCCATGCATGGGAAACAAGGATTTTACTGAGCTAGCCTGGGCTTGTTGCTAGTTTATTCTTTCTTGATGTGTGTTGGTGCGTTGTCTGTAGGTATGTCTGTGTAGTACATATATGCAGTGCCTGCAGGGGCCAGGAGAGGGTGTGTCAGATGTCTAGACTGGAGTTAACAGCTGGTTGTGAGCCACAGTGTGTGCTGGGAATGTAACCCGGATCCTGAGTTGACCGTGAGAACTATGTCGGTGCAGAGGAGCCTTGCGCCTGTCTGAGACCCACGGCTAGCCTCACCTGCTGGAGCGGGTGATTCCCCTGGGCTGACTCCTAAAGGGAAGGTGAGCCGGGAGGGAGGGAGAGGACTGACAGCTCCTCCTCGACAGAGCCGCTCACAGATGCATGATGAGGCAGCCAGGAGAGGTGGTTTACACTGGCAAGTTCTTGGGGCAAAGGGGCAGCTTCCACAGCCTCCTCTGCAGTTGCCTCTGTATTGTGTTAGGTCCACAGACCGATGCTTCCTTCTTTCCCTTTTGTCTGAAGGAGTTTTCCTGAGGCGGGCATTCCTCTGAGAGGCATCAGGTCCCAGGGCTGTATTTTAAGTTATGCTACAAGAGGTAGGGTAGTATTGTATGGGAGAGGAAGAGGAGAGCTGCCTCTGCTGAGCCCCACTGGAGAAGGTGAAGCTGTTGCTGGTGTCTTTCAGGATGTTTGGGCCGGGAAGAGAATACAACTTCACAAGACCCAATGAAAAGGGAGAGTACGAGATCGCGGAGGGGATCAGCGCCACCGTGTTCCGCACAGTCCTGGTATGTGTGTGTGTGCTCCCTTCTCTGCCCTCCACCACAGCACGCAGGCTTGCATGCTGCACCCTTATGGACGGCACAGCAGTGTGACTGACTTTCGGGTCTCTGGTGTGCAGTCGTTGCCTTCTTTTTATTTTTCCTACGTATAACCTCTAAGTCCTTATGTGAGCTCAGTTGGTTGTCTTGAGTAGACAGGAGCCGTTTTGTCATCTAATGCACCAGCCAGTTGACTCCAGGATCCCACCACCTCAGCAGAGTATGCAGTAGGTGTGCGTACAGAGGGTTAGAGGAGTCTTTCCCACGCATTTCTTTGCTTCCATTTCTCCTTCCTGATCTGTTCCCAGGATTATTACAAAACTGGCATCATCAACTGTCCAGATGGCATCTCTATCCCAGACCTCAGAGACACATGTGACTATCTCTGCATTAACTTTGACTTCAACACTATCCGATGTCAGGATCTGAGTAAGTACAGAGCAGCTGTGACATTGAGCCAGTGCGCTTTCACTGAGCTCCGAAGTGAAGGGTGTGCTGTGTAGGCTGAGAACTACCAGAAGGAAGACATCTGCTAACTAACCATTGCTTCTCCTGCCGCGGGATAGTGGGGTAGCAGGATCAATCAGGTGTGCAGTGCCGACACAGGCAGAGTAACACCTTGTTTCTGTGAGGCCAGGGTGTAGCTCACTTGATAGACTGCTCACCTAGCATAGGAGACCCAGGGTCTCATTGCCAGTAGACAGTAAACAAGGCATGTGAGACATGCCTGTGATCTCAGAGTGTGGGAAGTGGAGGCTAGAAATAAAAGGTATGAAGTCTAATGTGGCCAGCTGGGCTCTGAGTTACCGCTATGCTCTTGGGTAGGACTGTAGAGTCAACACTGGCAGGCAGGGATAAAGCTGGTTATCATCATGGCGCAAGGACTCTGACCTAGTGTGCTGCTTCCCTGTGTGTCCTCTGGGAAGACATCTGTGTGCACAGGAAGCAGTTCATCCACCTCTCCTTCCCCAGGTGCTCTACTGCACGAGCTCTCCAACGATGGTGCCCACAAGCAGTTTGACCACTACCTCGAGGAACTGATTCTGCCCATCATGGTGGGCTGTGCCAAGAAAGGCGAGCGAGAGTGTCACATTGTCGTGCTGACAGACGAGGACTCCGTGGACTGGGATGAAGACCACCCCCCACCCATGGGGGAAGAGTATTCCCAAAGTAGGAGCACCTGTAGAAAATGCTACCCAAGAGCCTGTGCAGATAGCACCGACAGCTAGTGATGGGCACAGCGTCTGCTGGGACCTCTCAGTCCTCCCCTAGTGGGTGCCATTGTGGGACACTGCGTGGGTGATGCCCTTCTCTCCCGTTCCATTGCAATGCGGGCTCAGTGAGCAAAGCACTTGGTATGCAGCTTTGGGGCCCTGACCCCAGATCAGAAATGACAGGAAGCTGGCTGTGATCCAGAGCCCCCTTAGTGACATGGGAGGCAAGCACAGCAGCCAACAACAAAACAGCCTGGCTCTAGGCTGTCGGCAAAGACCTGATAGCCCAGGTTATCCTCTGACCTCCACATGCACACAGGCAGACACACTCAGCCCTGCATCAGGCGCACACGCTTTATGGAAGGAGGTTTAGCCCTGCTCCACCCAGTACTTTTCTTTTCTTTTCTTTTCTTTTCTTTTCTTTTCTTTTCTTTTCTTTTCTTTTCTTTTCCTTTCTTTCTTTCTTTCTTTCTTTCTTTCTTTCTTTCTTTCTTTCTTTCTTTCTTTCTTTCTTTTGGTTTTTCGAGACAGGGTTTCTCTGTATAGCCCTGGCTGGCCTGGAACTCACTCTGTAGACCAGGTTGGCCTTGAACTCAGAAATCCACCTGCCTCTGCCTCCCGAGTGCTGGGATTAAAGGCATGCACCACAACGCCCGGCCTTTTTTTTTTTTTTTTTTTTTTTGGTTACCCAGTACTTTTCATATGGCTGCTTGAAGTTCCATTCATAAATGTACCATAATTCACTTGCCTTGTAGGATATTGGAGAGGTGTGTGTGTATGTATGTGTGTATATATATGACTTTTAAACAGTATTTTTGCACATCACTATAGGATTTTCTTAGACATAGAATGCTAAAAGCTTGGTGCTTTTATAATTGTGAGAGATGTTACAGGCCAGGAATCCCAGCATTAGGGATGCTGGGGATGGGGAGTGTTCCAGGTCAGAGGACATGATGGGTTACATAGCACCCTCTGGTTGTCTACTTCCTCCCTCCCTCCCTCCCCCTTCCCCTCCTCTGTGACTAACCCCAGTGTTGTGTTGTTCAGTTCTTTACAGTTCCAAGCTCTACAGATTCTTCAAATATATCGAGAATAGAGATGTTGCTAAAACTGTGTTAAAAGAACGAGGCCTGAAGAACATTCGCATTGGAATTGAAGGTATTAAAAAGTCTCAGTCAGCCAGGCAGTGGTGGTGCCCACCTTTAATCCCAGTGTGCTAGGGGCAGAGACAGGCAGATCTCTATCTCTGAGTTGGAGGCCAGCCTGGTCTACAGAGTGAGTTCCAGGACAGTCAGGGCCACACAGAGAAACCCTGTCTTGAAAAAACAAACATAAAAAGGCTTGGCCAGTGTTAAGGTTCTACAACAAGGGGTGAGGTGGATTTCCGGCCACAGCTTCCTCCTCTGAGCTTGGCTGGCAGGAGCCTTGAGATCCGGCACACTTAGAGTCACTTAGTGAAGGGCCTGCTTCATTGCTGGGTGTCCCGAGGTTTGCATTGCCTTCCCTTCAGTTGTAGGAGTGAGTTGTAGCCATGAGTATCCCTCAGGGCTCTCAGCCCAGGGCACAGGATTCTGGGGTGAATCCAGCGAGCACTTGGGCTCACCTGAACAAGAACATGTATTTTCATCTAAAGTTATTCTCTTTAAAAAAAAAAAAAAAGCCAGCTTAAGAATTTGAGATTTGGGGGCTGGTGAGATGGCTCAGTGGTTAAGAGTGCCGACTGCTCTTCCTAAGGTCCTGAGTTCAAGTCCCAGCAACCACATGGTGGCTCACAACCATCCGTAACGAAATCTGATATCCTCTTCTGGAGTGTCTGAAGACAGCTACAGTGTACTTACATATAATAAAGAAATAAATTTAAAAAAAAAAAAAAAGCCAGGCGTGGTGGCGCACGCCTTTAATCCCAGCACTCGGGAGGCAGAGGCAGGCGGATTTCTGAGTTCGAGGCCAGCCTGGTCTACAAAGTGAGTTCCAGGACAGCCAGGGCTACAAAGAGAAACCCTGTCTCGAAAAATCCAAAAAAAAAAACCTTGAGATTTGCCAACTGTGGCGGTTCAGTCCCAGCCTGCAGGAGGCAGGGGAGGAAGATTTCCGTGAGCTCTGGGCTGCCTTAGTCTACATCGCAGTTTCCAGGCAGGCTGAGGCTAGATAGTGAGACACTGTCTTTTTCTTTTTTTAGATTTATTTATTTTCTTCATATGAGTACACAGTAGGTTTCTTCAGTCACACCAGAAGAGGACGTTGGATCCCATTACAGATGGTTGTGAGCCAGCATGTGGTTGCTGGGAATTGAACTCAAGACCTCTAGAAGAACAGTCAGTGCTCTTGACTTATAAGCCATCTCTCCAGTCTGTCATTTCTTAGATAAAACTTGAGGTCTGCTTTTCCTCAGGCTGTCTGAATACTGCTGTGCTGGGGGCAGGAGTGGGTGCACCCTGGGCCCCTGGGTCCTGCTCATATCACCATCACAGTGAACTCATCGCTACATGTGTCTGACTCAGGAATTTTAAGTTAGAAGTCACTATTGAGATAATTTCACTTTGCCTTGTTTGTGAGGCCCAGGGACAGGGTAACAGGCCCTTCCGGGGCACCTGCCACGCTGTTGTGCTGGGAACACCCTGGATGTACAGGCCTGGCTGCCTGCTCCCTGCCTATCCTGCTGTTTGGACTAGTCCCTTCGTCTTGGTCTCTGGGAGCCCCTTCTGGGTACTTGGTTTGTGGGTTTTCTTGAGGTAACATTGCATATTTTCCTGCTTTCCCCTTAACTGTGGCTTCTATACAGCATTAACAAGATGACAGCATTCCTGTGCCCTGGGGAAGTTTTGTCCTATGGTGGTGTTTTCAACCATTAAAATTAGTACATTCTCTTTCCTTTCCATTAAGAGGAGAAGAATTCCTGTTACTTCCCACAGTCCCGTCCCTCGTAGGGACAGAGGAGGCTTGGGAGAGCACCATCACCTGCCACAGAGCTTTTCTTGCTGTCCTTGGACTTGGAAGTAGATGGTAGAGCGAGGAGAGTCTGCCAGGGAATGTGAGCATTGTATGCTTTCCCGTTGCAGGTTACCCTACCTGTAAAGAGAAGATTAAGAGGAGACCTGGCGGGCGGTCTGAAGTCATCTACAATTACGTGCAGCGCCCTTTTATCCAGATGTCATGGGAAAAGGAGGAAGGAAAGAGTCGCCATGTGGATTTCCAGTGTGTTCGCAGCAAATCCCTCACTAATTTGGTGGCTGCTGGAGAGGATGTCTTAGAAGACCAGGAGATAATAATGCATCACCCACCACAAGTAGATGAACTTGACCGCTTAAATGCTCCGCTCTCTCAGATGGCTCCAAATGACTTTCAAGATTAGGGACAAACGGTGTTGTTGGAGCTCTTCTTTCTGTGGGTTCCCTAACCAGGCCTCCTGCCCTTCTGTGGTTTCCCGTTAGGAGATGCTTCCTCCTGGCTCCTCCCCTTCTGAGTTGTTACTATGCCCTTTTCCCAGTCTGCCTCTGGCTGGGTGAAGAAGCTCTCTGGTAATTAGGTGACCAGCTTTACCAGCCCTGGCAAACAAAGCTTTTGGGTCTGGTTCTCTTGGTTGAATCTTTGCATTCACCTCCTGGTGCAGGAGAGGAAGTGAACTGTTGCCTCACCTCACATGCGGCACAGCAGCCTGCTCTTTCACCGGGTGGGTGAGTGGTTTCACATCAGACAAATTGCTTATTAGCAAAAGGACCAAAAACGTCAGAGGAAACAGTCTATGCTGGGGTGGGTGTGCCCACCTGGGGAGGTGCTAGGGTGGGTGTGCCCACCTCGGGAGGTGCTGGGGGCGGGGGGAGCGGGTGAAAGGAATTCCCTGGAGCTTCCAGCTCAGCTCTGCTTTTTACTAACATAGGAGCAAACCAACCCCCAAGACGGCAGCCTGATGCTTCATTTGGAAGTGAAACTTGCAAATGAGGTGGCAGAATGGCTCCAGATTGAGCCAACTGGACCCTCCTCTGGTGGGAAGCTGCAGCGCAGCGCCTGTCCCCAGGGACAGCTCATCGCTGTGTGTGTGGTAGGAGACTGATACCTTGAAGATTTGCTTGGTACCCTCCTTTGAGCTCCAGGGAGAAGGCATCTGTGGTGAGCTGGGCTGGCACTGCCCCAGAGTCCTCACACCAGTATGCTCACTTTCTGTTATTGTTTAAACAGGCCATTAGCTACTGGAACATGGTAAGAAAGTAATACTGTGGTCATCCCCAAAATCAGGTCCAGGCCTTGTTATTTTGTTTATCTGTTCATGCTTACATGTGAGGTAGATGGCAGTCCAGATCATTCCCTAGCTCCTTCCTCTGACATTTCCATGACTGTTTGCAGAGTCAAGAGCCAGACAACAATGTCTGGAATTATCTTACTTCTCCCGTAGAAATTGACCTTTGAGTCCATCCTCCACCCTGGGCGGTGTGTAAGCTGTTTCCTTCAAGTTCCTTAGAGAACACGTTGGGTTCTTGAAGGCTGCTCCCGTAAGATCCTGTATAGCATAACTACTTGATGGCAATAAAATCAGGTTTTGGAAGCCCTCTCTCCAGTATTGAAGAACAAGTGTGTTCCTAAAACAGTGTTTTTTGTGCTTATGGCATCACAATGGGAATTGGTGCAAATCTTCCTTGCTCAGAAAAGAACCAAAGGGTAACTGAGCGGTTCCAGCTTGTGTGGTGACTATTGGTGTGTCTGTGAGGCAGCATCCAGAATATGGGCTGAGGTTGTCTGTATCAAGAGGTTAGTTACTTCTGTGAAGTTGCTTGGCTGTGTTTGAGGCCAGGTCTGGCTTTGATTTTGTTGGTGCTACATGGTTGCGTACCTGCAGCTGTCCCGCCCAGGCCCAGGGTCAGGGTCAGGGTCAGGCCCGGGTCAGTGGTGCTTCCTGTTTCTCCATGGCCGCAGGAATGATTACGTATCTGTCACGTGTGTGCTGAGGTGTGAGCACAGTCCTTTCTTTGTCCTTTGGAGTTGGTTCACTGGCTCTGGCCTTTTATGAACTAGGTCTTCGTCCCAACACTCCAGCCCATGGAGTTTGACTAGGAGGCAATCTAAAGGCCGCTCCAGTGACACTGGGTGGTGGCAACTAAAGGAAAGGCTGTGTGTGGACCCAGGCTTCTTGTGGGGAGGGAAGCTTTTTTGTAGCTCAGCCCCACCCTTACCTACATTTCAGTGTCATTATAGTTTGGTGTCTTGCCTACTGTTCTCAGGGTTAGGACACTTTTTCCTTTTGTTTTTTGGTTTTGGTGTGGGGGAGGAATAAGATGGGGTTATAAAACAAGGTTTTTCTGGGTAGCCCTGGCTGTCCTGGAACTCACTTTGTAGACCAGGCTGGCCTCGAACTCAAGAGATCCATCCACCTGTCTCTGCCTCCAGTGCTAGGATTAAAGGTGTTCCCTGCTGCTGCCTGGTCCCAATTATTCAGTGGTGGGGCCTTGCAGAATCAAGGGCTGGATTGCAGTCATCTTTGGAGTTGATTACTGGCTATGTGAGAGAGAATTTTTCTCATAAAAAGATGGATTTTGGGCTCAGTGTCTTTTGTAAGTGCCTGAATAAATAAGCTGGGCTATGTGCATAGAAAGTCTCATGAGAAAGGTGACATTACACCTCAGAGTCTCTAAGTATCTTACAAGATAAAGCTGACCCTGCTGCTTGACCCTTCTGTGTACCCTTGCTGCAGGAACACCTGCAGACACAGTATCAGAACGTAACAGATGGGGGGGAGGGGGATGGCAGAATTGGAGGAAGATGGGGACTGGGTACAACAGCCAAAGCTATTTTAACCAGCATCTCTCAGATACTGTGTAATGTCTCATCACAGGCCTGAGAGTGCTCTGCAAGAAATCTGGGAAGGGAAATCTCTCAGAGGATGTGTGTTAGGGAAAATAAATGTTCAGAGCACAAGCTTCAACTCAAGTGGAAAGTTTTAGTGGTGGCCATCAGCCACTTCTGAGGTGGGTGACACTCCTGCCTTCCCAGGAGGCAGGGCCACTCTGTGTCTGATGGAATCATTCTGGAGAATTAGTTGCCTCTTACTCTATATTTACTTTTGAAGTTGCACTTGTTCACCTACCAGTGTTTACGGGATCCTGTGTATGGGATGCTTTTTTCTATAATAAAGTATTTTTATTTGTGTCTCTTTGTTATTTAATAGAAAAGAAAATCACAAAGCAAACCTCCAATAGTTTAAAGGCCAGGATAGTGGGTTTCTTTCCTTAGGACACCCAAAGCTTCCCTGGGCACCTCATCTCTGCCCTCCAGTTCAGTTACCATTGGAGAGCTCACACTTCAATCAAATGTAACATTGAAAGCTTAGGCGTCTGCAGACTAGTTTAGTTTCAGATCAGGTGAGTGACAATGATAAGTCTACAGGACCTCTGGCTCTTAATTGTCTTTGCCCTATTTTAGTCAAGTTTACACTAAGTCTTTGGTTCATTTAATAATGTGGTTAAAGCCTCTGCCATCAGCCCACCCCATAGGCACCCAGGGGTTAAGATAGTGTGGTGGGTATGTTTTTTGCCAGATATTGCTTGCTTGCCCTCAGCTGATGCTCACTAGAACAGGTCCTTCCCTCCAAAAGGATTTTAGTATGAGGCATAGACCTCTAGTGTAGGCCACTTGGTATCAGCCAGAAGGACTGGACTGTTGTACTGAGAAGAGTTCACAGGTTGTTAGAAGTCTTATGAATCAAATCAGGAAGGACTCCAGGGTGTTTGGATTGTATTATTGGTGAGAACCTAGTGGGTCCTACACAGAACAATGAAACATTTAGAATTTGGCAATAAGCAAAGTTCAGATGGGAAGAACCATTAGTGACCAGTGGCACAGGTCACCTATTGTATCACACAGATGTGTTTTAAAGTTAGTAATGTGGTGCTGGAGAGCTGACTCAGGAAGAGCACTGGCTGCTCTGGCAGGGGCTGGGTTTAGTTCACAGCATCTACACAACAGGCCAGTTTCAGATCTGAGGTCCTAGCCTCCTTGAGCACTGCATAAACTTAGTGCACATACATGCAGACAGAATACTGAGAGAAGTAACAATCACTTTAAAAGTTCTGACAAGATGACAAGCCACAAGTAACAGCACTTGCTCCGCAAGCTTTGATGACCTGGATTCAGTCTCCTGGACCCTCACATGTATTACATATATTGGTTGTATATGTAATACAGTCTGGGAAGTCCCCTCCCATTGTAAAATTACGGTTCCTCCATGACCTCTGTCCAGCAAGTGTTTTGCCCTCATGAGAGTATAGGGAGGTAAGGCCCCCATAGTCTCTTCTGTGGAAGGCAATTCATGATACCAGCTCCCTGCAAACAAGCTGGTACAGCACAGCTTCTGAGACAGAACAACATTTTGTATCAAGATGATGGTGCAGTGTTTCTGATCTAAGGGATTGAGAGTGGCCGCCAGTGTTCATTTAAAAATACATAGGCCGGGTGTGGTGGCACACGAACTCGGGAGGCAAAGGCAGGCAGATTTCTGAGTTCGAGGCCAGCCTGGTCTACAAAGTGAGTTGCAGGATAGCCAGGGCTATACAGAGAAACCCTGTCTCGAAAAAAAAAAAAAAAACAAAACAAAACCCCAAAACAAAACAAAAAACCAAAAGAAGAAAACCACCACAGTTCCATTATCATTTTCACAGTTTATTCAAAAGTTGAATAGTTAAAATGTGGACATTCACCCCCACCCCCACCCCCAAAACGAACCATCCCCACCACACAGACTCTACCACTATTCTTATTACTTCTCCCATGCTCACCACACACTCCTGCAAACACACAGGGATCAGGACCTCAACTGTTCACCAATAGCGCACAAAGCCACACACAGGCCCTTCTATCTCCTTTGCATTAGCAGGCTCTGAATAGAGGATTAAGGAGTTAACATCTTAACCCAGAGTTAGACTTCCCTAACATTCCTTTTTCTTCACCTAAGACATGAAAACCCAAAGCAGTTTTGCTTACAATTTTAAGTCTTACATTCTATCCTCTGAATGGCTGAGCTAAGACTGAGCTGACCTTCACAACTTCAGGACCAGCAGAGGGCCGATCCCAGTTGTAGCTTGGCCAATGACACTGCAAGTTAGCACACAGGTGCAAATAATGCTTTAACAGTTATCAACACTTAAAACCAAACTCTAGTAATGCATTAATATGGAACCTCCACATTTTTCTGACACAGCAAAAGTCTAAAGGTGGCAGCAGCTGTGACAGAGAAGGCACTTTGTGCTAAATTCAGTGTTTCTAATGAGAGAACACCACAGCAGAGGCAGGTCAGCCCAAGCTGCAGGCAACCCTTTTGGGTGGAGGGACAAGAATGCCCCAAGAAGGCATCTGCAAAGGAAAATTTTGTAATCATGATTCCAAGGCAAAATGGCTAAAATTGGGGTAAGGAAATACCGAGACAAACACGGTTGCACCATGGATTGAGGAATGAGCTCAAGGAGCCAGAGGGCTGGTTCTGCCTTGACTCCCAGGGAGGCGCTTGCAGGCAGCACTTGCAGGCATTGCTTGCTGGTAGGCAGCGTGTGCCTCAAGATGATCTACAGCCGTGAAGAGAAGGGTTGTCCACATGGTCCAGAACTCCTTGGCAGTGCCCAGTGGCTTTGTGGGCTTTCTAAGATCAAAAAGGATCACACTAGTACCTCTCCCATCAACAGAAGAGCAGCATGAGTCTTTTGGATGGAGACAGGTCAGTAGATCAGGGTCTTTGTCCTAGTACCATAAGTAAAGTGCACCATGAATGAAGGCTGTGGAAAGCCACTTGAGAGGGCCAAGGTATGCGGAGAAACCACCGGCACCTGCGAGACGGAGATCGTGCCTTCTGCCACACTGTTGGCTGTTCACACAAGACTTTCATTATTGCCTTATTTAACTACAGAATTTTCAGTTATAAAAAGAAAAATACTTGGTGGGCTTGGCAGGTGGCATATCGTCACCACACAGCACAGGGCATTGGCTGGTACTCAGCGTGTATAAGCTCAGTAACAGTGGGTGGCTGCTTTTCCCCTTCATTCTGATCAACTTGGGGAAATCAAATTCTCTTTACAGCACATACCAAACTGGCTCCTGGGGCTTCAAAAGAAGCTGCTTATGGCCGATGGAGAAATGCTTGTCTCTGTCCTATCAGCTTCCGGGTGCACTGTGGAGGAATATCCACTTACAATCACATTTCAGAGACTTGACTAGGACGTATTAATGAGTTCTACAAACTTCTTGGAAGTTCTTTCAAGAGCGCAAGAGGAAAACCACAATGTTGTACAGAGACCGCTGCCCCATTTAGGGTTCCCAGCAAAGGCCCTATTTTGCTGCCTTCATGTAGGAAGGTATGGCCCCCCTGGCTGTCAGGCCCTCGAAGCGCTTGTATGTGTAATTGATGAAGACCCAGTCTTTGTTCTTGTAGTCCGTCTCAGGATGATTACTTGTGGTCACTGGCAAAGAAACAGATGTGAGACTGAGTCACTGTCACCTCAAGGACAGCTCTGCCCCAGAGATAAAGCACCCTGAAGAACAGTACAGCTCCCGTTCAGAGAGGATTCTCTTTCATCGTGCAAGCTTTCTACTTTGCTCACTTAAATGTTCTTAAGTTCTGAGTAAGTAACAGAAAAGCAGCTTATAGCCGGGAGTGGTGGTGCACGCCTTTAATCCCAGCACTCAGGAGGTAGAGGCAGGCGGATTTCTGAGTTCGAGGCCAGCCTGGTCTACAGAGTGAGTTCCAGGACAGCCAGGGCTACACAGAGAAACCCTGTCTCGAAAAACAAAAAAAACAAAAAAAAAGAAGCTTCTGATTTGCTCAAACAGCTGACCATGACCGTCTCACCGCTGCCCACGTGGGCACTGATAAACATTTACCCAGGATCAGAAGTCCCCCCTCAACATTCTGCTTTGTAAATATCACCCTAAAATCACAGGGGATATTGCAACTCTAAAGACTGCAGTGGCAGCCAGTGGGATTACCTGTGGGCTTAAGAATATCAGACTCTGGAAATTCATCAAAGTTTGAGGTATCATCAATGCTCTTGATTTCAATAGATATCGCAGCTGGTCTCTCCCTGTCAAGAACAAACACAGCCCAAATGACCACAGATGGTATGCTCCCAGAGGACTGCCCCAATCTCTCTTGGAAGACTCCCTCCTGTCTGACATGGAGGACTATTCACTATTGGCAACAATTTTTTTCTCTAATGCTAAATAAACCAAATGACTGTATTCAAGCAAAATTATCATTAAAAATTGGTAATAGAGCCAGGTATGACTTTAATCCCAGCACTTGGGAGGCAGAGGCAGACAAATCTCTCATGAGTTAAGGCTAGCCTGACATACACAGTGAGTTTCAGGGCAGCCAGAGCTACATAGAGACCCTGTCAGAAAGACAAGAGAGCTACAGTCCTGTGTCAATGCCGCTATCCCGCTAATGGGAGAGTCTCCTGGAAGGGAAACAGCTTCAAAGCTGCCCACTTTTGGCTCTGCACTGATTCCACTGGAAAGGTAAAAATTACCAGGATGCTGGCCACAGTGGAGACCAAGGAGAGCGAGCCCAGGCTAGCTTAGGGATAATGCCCTCACACTATCTCAAAAAGACAAAATTCAAGGATCTAAATCAGAACACATTTGCAGTATAAATTGGCAAGACACTTTTTTGCTTAGCAATCAGTGAGTGCTAATGACAGCTGGAGCTTCAGCGGCTAGTCTAAGTGCTGGGGCCACACCTCCTCCTCACTGGTCCTCAGTCTCCCAGAAATAGTCTCTGTCTGACTCCTCATTTTCACCACAATGGAAGACCCTGAAGTCTAAAGGGCTCTCTCCCTTTACTTAGCCTGCTGATGATCTTTCCAGACTACTCTTTCAGAAATCGTAATCCACAGATGGTGCCACATTTCCATATCCAAGCACTTAGGAGGAAGAGGCAGGAGAACCAGGGGTTCAAGATCACCTTCTGCTATATACCTCACAGAAGGCCAGCCTAGACTACATGAGACCCAGTCTGTGGCCAGCAAGATGGCTCAATGGGTACAGGTCCTCACCACACAAGCCTGGCACCTGATCTGATGCCCAGAACCACAGAAAGTTAGAAGGAAAGAACGAAGCCCACAAAGCTGCCCTCTGACCCTCACTCATCCCATGGCATGCATAGCCTAAATGCTGGAAACTAATGTGGGAGTATACCTGATGTGTTCCCAGTCAACACCTTCAAAAAAAGGATTATTTTTTATTTCCTCAACTCCAGGGGCTCCGATTCTATGTTCCCATTCACAGCAGAACCTGGAAAAAAACAGGCTTTTCAGCACAGTCCAGTTTCTTCAGAAAAAGGAATAGCCAGGCTCCTGCATGCTCTTCCCGAGATCCCCAGCCCCTGAAGAAGAAAGCAGAGGCCGCAAGGTTCACCCCAACCCCAAGGATGAGCATGGAGGATGCTCGCTCTGCTACCTCAGAATCAGGCCCTTGGCTTTCTCGGAGACAGGAACTTCTGGAGGAAAGGTCAAAGTTTCCTTCCAGTTCATCACTTTCTTGTATGTCTCTTGTGGGGTCTCGGAGCAGAATGGTGGGTAGCCTGTAAGGAGCAGGAAGTGTGGATCTTTACAGCTCAGAACACAGACTGTCTCTAACAGTAGCTAGACCTCTGCATATTCATCCTTCCCCACACAGAGGGATTTCCATTCAGCCCAGAAAACATCTAAACCCATTTTTCATTTTTCTCCAATTTTCAGTGAAGAGTTGTACCTCTGACACCACTAGAGAGCCAACTACAGAGTCAGCTGACAGCTGAGACTGGGAAGAGGAAGGATATAAGCAGAGAGGCAGTCTGGGAGTCAATGCCAGAAGAAACAAAGGGACAACATGGTTTAAAAGGTCCCAACTTGGGCTGGAGAGATGGCTCAGCAGTTAAGACTGCTCTTCTAGAGGTCCTGAGTTCAATTCCCAGCAACCATATGGTGGCTCACAACCATTTGTAATGAGATTTGATGCCCTCTTCTAGGGTGTCTGAAGACAGCTACAGTGTATTCACATACATAAAATAAAGAATGATATAATAATTTTTTTAAAGGGGGGGAAAAAAGATCACCACTTGGGAGAGTTCCTCTTATGGTACCCTGTCACGTAAGCTGAGTAAGCTAAAGGCAAAAAGACCATGCCAGCTCTTTTGGGAAGTCCATGCAAGAGGATAACAACTTGCTTCCCTATCTATCTATCTATCTATCTATCTATCTATCTATCTATCTATCTATCTATCTATCTATCTATCTCCAGCCTGCCTGCCACAGAAAACATCCAAGTACATCCATGTCCAGTGCTTCCCAGATCACGACAGATTCATCTACTAGTGCTCAATGGCATATGGCTATGCCACAGATGTGTGCATGAATACAGAGACACACCATCCAAATACAAGGGAGAAAGAAAGGTTCCATGCTCGCAAAGCTTCAAGAGAGGAAGCAAGCCACAGTTGACAAGCTGAGAGACACACTGCCTTGGTTAAGCTCTTTGTACACAGTCGGTGCCTGATAAATGAGAAGAGCTATCAATGGAGGGAATGAAGGAACAGATGGATTTAGAAATACTGAATGACAAGATGTCAGGAAGCCCATGAGTACACTGGGACCCACTTAAGGGAGCTGTTCATTAAGGAACTTCACTCTGAAGGTAAGTGAGCCACGTACCTAGTTCGCCTCCAAGTAATTCCCTGTAACAGCAATGCAAAAATCTTTCTGCGTGTACAGGAAGCATGGAACTTACCGATGAGCATCTCATACATGATCACCCCGAGTGACCACCAATCACAGAGCTTGTTGTACCCCGTCTGCATGAACACCTCTGGAGCAATGTAGTCAGGAGTACCCACTGTAGAGAAGGCCTGAAATATGTGCACACATTAGGGAGGCCTGGCCTGCAGTGAGTGCCTAAGCTCAGAATGCTAGTCCAGAGACCAAAACTCTCAAGCTCCATCAGGGCACCCCAAACTACATAAGCAGGACAACCCAAGCCTAATACAAACTTACCTGTGACAGCACTTTCCAAAATGAACAATAAAGCTTTGGGTTTTGTTTCTTTTTGTGTGTGGTTTTTCGAGACAGGGTTTCTCTGTGTAGCCCTGGCTGTCCTGGAACTCAGTTTGTAGACCAGGCTGGCCTCGAACTCAGAAATCCGCCTGCCTCTGCCTCCCGAGTACTGGGATTAAAGGCCTGCTGGGCTGGGAATAAATGGTGCTGGGCTGGAGAAATGACTCAGAAGTTAAGAGCACTGACTGCTATTCCAGAGGTCCTGAGTTCAATTCCCAGCAACCACATAGTGGCTCACAACCATCTGTAATGGGATCCGATGCCCTCTTCTGGTGTATCTGAAGACAGTGACAGTGTACTCATATAATATACATAAAATAAATAAATAAGCCCGGCAGTGGTGGTGCACGCCTTTAATCCCAGCACTTGGGAGGCAGAGGCAGGCAGATTTCTGAGTTCAAGGCCAGCCAGGTCTACAAATTGAGTTCCAAGACGGCCAGGACTATACAGAGAAACCCTGTCTCGAAAAACCACAAATTAGATAAATAAATAAATAAATAAATAAATAAATAAATAAATAAAATCTTAAAAAAAAAAAAAAAAAAGAGAATAAATGCTGCTGTGGCTGGAGAGCGGGCTAAGTGGGTAAGAGTACTGGCTGCTCTTGCAGAAGACCTAGATTTAACTTCCAAAACCCACATAGTGGCTCACAAACATCTCTACCTTCTTCCAGGGGATCCTATGTTTACACACTCAGAGGAGTTCTGGTCCAGCAAGATGGCTCAGATGGTAAAAGCGCTTGCCATGAAGTCTGATGACCCGAGCTCGAGCCCCACAAACTACAAGGTGGAAGAGGCTTCCTACCAGTTGTCTTCTGACAACACACACAGATGCGTGTGCACACACAAAAGAATTAAGATTGAAGTTTTCTTAGTAGTAATTCAGTGGTGAATGTACCTTCTTTAAATAGCTTTCAACATACTATCAAGGTAAATGTAATAAGGTTACTTACTTACTTTCAAGCCTATGGGGCATAGTTTTGGATGTGTGCAAACATTTTTAAATCCCACCTCCAGTTCTGACTAGCAAGTACTTGTCTGCCACAAAGTAAGGCAAGGCAGGCAGATGAACAGGAGTCCTGACTTGCCTCCGAGGATCAGCATTTTAAGTTTGAGAGATGGTGCTTTAAGATGGACATGGTATCTCGAAAAACCAAAAAAAAAAAAAAAAAAAAAAAAATCCTAGTACATTGGCAGACTGGAGAGGATTGGGGGAGGGGTGTTTTCAAAGCCAACCTCAGCTATATATAGTTTTAGGCCATCCTATGCTATAGAAGACTTTATGGCATTCCAGGTAAGTGATTATTACTGAGCCACAGTCCCACGCCATTCGTATTCTTTTTAAAACTCACTCCAACTGGTTTAGTGCTTCAAAAGCCTCCAGTGTTACTTACTAGCTGGCGCCTGTTTCTTTTCCAGGTCTCTGCTTTCCTTTTGGAATTCATGTTCTGAAAAGCTAAAAGTAGAGAGTTAATAGAGTTAGTAGAGTCCTAATCAACATTCAGAAAAGAATTCTGTGGCACTCTGGCACTAGTCAGACCATACATACACCCATCAAACATTCTGGGTAGGGTCAGGCGTGGTAGCGGGAGGCAGAGGACAGCAGATCTCTTTGAGTTTTAGGCCAGCCTGGGATACACAGAGCCTATCTCAATGCAACAAAGTAAAACAAACACACACAGCCAATCAGCTCCAGGGTGACTTGTTCTATTGGCCCAAATATAAGCTCTAAACCCAGCAGCTCCTAGAGAATCACAGTGGAATTGTGAATAGTTTTATGTGGCTCAGACAGTTAGAAAGGACAGACAGGCCTTATCAAAACTGTAGAGAAGGTATCGCAAATGTTTCTCAACTGGATATTGATTTATGGGCCTTGTTTGGTTTTGGGTTTTGGTAACGGTACTGGTGAAGGCAGCAGGGCCTTCTGCGTGGGAGGCAAGCAGCCTGCTACCGAGCTACAACCACGTCCTTTCTATTCTCCCTCACCCCATCTCTAGGTTCCCTTCTTATGCTTACTCAAACCTATTTTGTGGCACTCCAGAAAATCCACATCAACTCAACCTGAATCTGTGTGGATGGGTCTGATCCACACATACAGACGATGACACGCTCAGTTCCTAAAGTTGATCAAAGATCTAAGAGCAGCAAGTGGACTCCAGAGTTAGGTGCACTGTACTGGCTAGGTTTGTGTCAACTTGACACAGCTGAGGTTATCACAGAGAAAGGAGCTTCAGTTGGGGAAATGCCTCCATAAGATCTAGCTGTGAGGCATTTTCTCAATTAGTGATCAAGGGGGAAAGGCCCCTTGTGGGTGGGACCATCTCTGGGCTGGTAGTCTTGGGTCCTACAAGAGAGCAGGCTGAGCAAGC
>LR750084.1:0-37060 GCA_902729485.2 Mus minutoides | reverse complement strand
GTGCACTGTGGGTTTTCTAGGATGAAGTGAGGTTCCTGTGTTCATGTCTGTGCAGGTGCACAGAGCTTTACCCACTGCGCCATCTCCTCAAGCCTCAACTGTGACTTTTACTACACTCTCCTGTCTTCTGATACTGCTCAAGTAGAAAGACAACGCTGGCAGCCAAACTATTCTGGAGCTGTTCTGAGCGCTTTCATAGTGTCACTCCTTGCTGCTTGTACCATGGTCACTAGCACCTTCCTAGCAGAGTTCTGTCCTCAACGTCTGCATTAGCACAGTTGGAAGCACTCATCTCGCCTAGTCAGACAGCATGGGCAATACAGAAGAGTACTGGATCTCTTCTGTACACTGCTGGGAGACTCTCTCAGATTTCCTGAATAGTTTGGTCACCGGGGAAATCACTCACCCACCAGGTTAGGGACTGGGGCAGGTAACATCACTGTTCAAACTTACTGAAATCACTGGGCAGGCTGTGGTTCAGGTTCCTATAAAATTCTGTCCTGTGTGCTTTTTTCAGGCCTGTACAAAGGCCAAAGTCGGAAAGTTTCACATGGCCCTGTGGGAGAAGGGGAAACAAGAGAAAGGGAAGAAACGAGGGATGTGTGGACGGCACGCCTGGACAGGCAGACATTGTTACCTTCCAGTACCCATTACACATCTGCCAACAGACTCCTACCCATCTTACTACAAGGAAAAACACACAGCAACAAATTTAAACAGATTTCCAGCGAAGTGTGTGGCCCATGTCTTTAATCCCAGTACTTGGGAGGCAGAGGCAAGGAGATCTGAGTTTGAGGCCAGCCTGGTCTACAGAGAGAGTTCCATTTCAGCCAGGGCTACCTAGAGAAACCAATTAAATACTGAAACCAGACATGGTAGCCCATACCTTTAATTCCAGCACTGGAGACAGAAGCAGGTTGATTTAGGCCAGCCTAGTCTACAGAGTGAGACCTATCTCAAAAACAACAAAATCCCAACCAGAAACCACTGGTCATGTTTCAGTTATGAGACCGCACATTACATTCTTCTTTGTGCCAGACAGTGGTGGCACACGCCTTTAATCCCAGCACTTGGGAGGCAGAGGCAGGCGGATTTCTGAGTTCAAGGCCAGCCTGGTCTACAAAGTGACAGGACAGGGCTACCAGGACAGCCAGGGCTACACAGAGAAACCCTGTCTCAAAAAACAAAACAAAAAAACAACAACAAAAAAATCCCCAAACCAAACAAAAAACCATTTCTTCCTTATAACTGTGTATTGTTCTAATTTTTTACTATCTGAGACTATTCTTTTTTTATTAGCATATATTACTTATACAAAACAATGGGCTTCAGACTGACATTTTCATATAGGTACAAAAGGGAACCATATGCAGCCAATTCTTCAGCTTGTCTCCCTCTTGTTTTTTCTCTTTGTTCAGTGGCCTGGAACTTGCTTATTTAGGCTAGGCGGGCTGGGCACTAGCCCCAGGGGGTCCCCTGTCCCCCTCCTCAGTGCTGAGATCACTGCTGTGGGCCTTCCTTCATGCCTGGCTCTTTATATGAATCCTTACAGAACAGAACTGCTGACACAGATATTGTCTGTCACAGCAAGTGATGTTTCCACAGAAAGACAAGAATCCTGGTCCTTTCAGACACCTATAAGGTTACCAAAAGAAACAGTGGTGCACACCTTTGATCCCAGCACTCAGAAGGCAGAGGCAGGCAGATCTCTTTTGGAAGCCTAGTCTACAGAGTGAGTTCCAGGAGACCCAGGCTACACAGAGAAACCCTGTCTCTAAAGAGAAGAGAAGAGAAGAGAAGAGAAGAGAAGAGAAGAGAAGAGAAGAGAAGAGAAGAGAAGAGAAGAGGGAAGAAGACAGGCAGCAGCAAGGAGGATTATCACACCAGGAATAGGACACTTTTATTACAAACAAAAAAATTCTGATTTACAAGTAAAACATTCTAGAATTCTAGAGCAGAAAACATGGAAGCATCACCACACCCATTGCAGCTGCTTGTAATCTTATACTAATGGATCCCCAAATCAGTCTGCTCGAGAGGGATAAACCATTGAGGCAGGTAGCAATCCTGCCCCGCCCGGGATTTATTTAAAATACTAATAACACCTGTTTTCTCACTAGGGAAACCAGTGGACAAAGTGCAGCCAGCAGCAGACTCTTCTTGTTTCACTGAGGGAAAGCCATACAGGCTGCGAGGCTGGGGCTCCTCTGGGAGCTCGGTGCACGCGGCACCCTGCTTCGTGGTGGACTTTGTGGCAGGTTTTTGCTGCTGTGTACCAGCCATACAGCATCAGATGCTCAGGGAAGATGGCCGTCTCTGCCGTATTACAAAACTGACTTGGTTGTATTTGTGTTGTGTGCACACGAGGTCTCCTTGTAACTCAAACTGGATTAGGAATTCCTAGCCTCCTCCCTCTGCCTCCCAAGTTGTGGAAGCACCAGCATGTGTCGCAATACTATGCCCTGCTTAACTTTCCAGAGACAGAGTTTCACTGTGTAGCCCTGTCTGCCACAGATCTCCCTGTGTAGACCAGTTTGGCTTTGCCTTCTGAAAGCTGAGATTCAAATCGTGCCAGCTTTTTTTTAAAGGACATTGGATTAAATTACAGAATCATAGTTCAGAGACAGGATGTGATGGCAAACTTACCTTAAAAAGGACAAAAACATACAAAAGATCACTCCAAGACAGCGCTGCCCAGCCCCTCAGACACGTGTGCCACGTACCTTGCTGTCCAAGAGAAGGTTGTCTGGCTTGATGTCTCTGTGAATGAATCCCAGCTGGTGAATGGAGTCTATGGCTAATACTGTCTCTGCTATATAAAACTGAGTCTCCTCTTCTGTCAGAGTATCTTTTTTCATCAATAAAGTCATCATGTCCCCTGGAAGCAGAATAATACAAAGCCACCACCATACACACAGAATGCATGTACACGCACACAGACAGACAGACAGACACACACACACACACACACACACACACGTAAAATATGAGTAAGAACCAGTTTTCACATACATCTTCGTTATCTGCCAACATAAGCCAATTACACACAAGTGTGCTGTGCCCCATAAGTGACGTACAGTATGAACGTGGGTACAGTCAGCACCTGGTCTCTAATGTCACACTCAGAAAAAACCTTTCTCCCACCTAAGCACTACACTTTAATTTCATTTTCCTCTTTGGAGAAGTGAGAATTTTTCCACAGTTACAAAGTATAATTGTTCAGGACAGTATTTTGGACCCAGAGGGAATCCACTTGGCTTTTACGTTTGCTTACATGTCTGTGTCTGTGAAGCATCTGTTTAGAGGGAAAAGGCAGTTCCACACAGGGTGAATTCCTTCCTTAGAATGAAATGCCGAGTAAAATGTAAATATTTTGGGAGATTTAAACAAGGTTCCCCTACTAACATGGGGGTGGGTGGGGCAAACCCATGGGAAGAGGACTGTGTGGGCAGCTGGGCGGCAGTCACAGTGCTCAGCTGGGCGGCAGTCACAGTGCTGAGCCCACGCCTCTCCACTGGAATGCAGCTGCCTGACAGGTGAGGTCCCTGCCGGCTCCCAGGACCACAGGACCTTCTAACACCTCCCACTATCCTCATAAAACTTTTCATCTACTGACAAACTCCTCAGTATCCTGCAAGGTGAAATTTAAAGCTTAATACCAGCATCATAAAGCAAGAGGAAAAAAAAGATTCATATCCTAAAATTCAGCAATCAAACAAAAGCAAAGGAAATATGTAAAATAGCTAAAAGGATGGTTCAGTTTCCACCTCATGTAAATGTAAAGCTACTTAGATTAGAAAGCAAGGAAGAGAGAGGCCTTGGATCCTAGCACCTCCTGCTGCACTCTGACAGCCACTGCTACCTGAGGCCAGGGGCAGTGGGGAGGCCAACCCTAAGGTCACTGTAGCCTTCACCTCCTGGGAGAGCAGCTGATGAAGCTCAGGCCTGTTGGTCTTAGGGCTCTGCAGGCCAGCATCACTAAATACAAAGGGCAGGGTCTGAGGGACCTGAGAAGCTAAGGAAGAGCTGCAGTAACGGCGAGCAGACACATGATAGCCAAGCTGTTCCCTACTACTGAAGTGCTTAAGGAAAAAAAAAAAAGGTGTTCTACCAGCCAACTCTGTGTTGTAATCTTCATCAATTGTTAGTAAAAATTACTGGTGACCCTGGGTCTAATCTAAGGGGTGTCACAAGACCAATATAACATGCCCCAATTAATTACAATTGCTTTGTTAAAAGCCAAATTAAAAAAAAAAAAGCTACTTTCTATTAACTCAGAGTTCACTGCTTCATCAGGAAAGAGACTGTCCCCAAAACATATGGGACACCTGCTCTGCCTTACCTGCCTCGGCTTGACACCTCAGAGAGGAGAGGTGGATTCTAGAAATTAATATAGGTGAAGAGGGAGTCACTCTAACAAACCACTGAAGCAAACAATGCCATCACTTCAGTCCGAGCAGCTGGACGACCCAGGCCGGGTACCAAGCAGCAGCAGGGTGCAGGCAGAGCTCCTACCTAGTCTAAATGTGTTTAAAGGAAAAATAAATAGAAGACCTGTCCACCTGAAATGGCAGAGAGGCAGGCAGCACAAGGCTGGCTACTGCCCTCCTTTATGGACCTAGAACAGACACAGAAAGCGGTTCTGTGAGCACAGTTACAGGTAGAAAGGAGGGGGTCATTGTTGATGTGAGAGAGAAACCACAGAACAAAGGGAAATCGACCTTTCATTGTGAAGTAATTACCTCCAGGCAGGAACTCCATGATTAGGTAGAGGTTTAGCTTATCCTGAAAACTATAGAACATTTTCACAACCCACAAACTGTCTGCCTCCACTAGAATGTCACGCTCCGCACGAATGTGGCCAACCTGGAGGTATATGCATTTGATTAATGACAAGCCTTGCTCTGCTGTAAACTGTATATCTGTTTAAACAATTTAAATACTGTTCTGAATATTTAGTTGTGATGAGCAAAAGTTCTGCTAACACACACTGACATTTGACTTGAAGGACTTCGGTGACAGAAACCTGGTAAGAAAGGCTTTGAAACCTGCTGAAATAAATGAATGGCTTCAACCCAACACAACTGCAGCAGTACTATGAAGTAAATCTCTGATTAGTTAAAATTACTGTCCTTTTATATAAGTATGTTTATTATATATGATTATATGCATATTATATATAATAAGTTTATATTTTTAATTTTTAATTTTTTTTAAGGCAGAGATTCATGTACTCCATGCTGGCTTTGAATTCTACCTCCAGATCCCGCTGCTTCTATCTCCAAAATCAAAGATTATAGGCATGAAACACCACATAGGCTTATGTGGTAAAGCAAGCACACTCAGCGGCGTCCCCGGCCCTCGTTCTAATAATCCAGTAGAACAGTCGGTGAACTGGTTTCTGTCTGAGGTTTCTGTTTTGTCTGGTTGTTTCATTTTGCAATGCCTGAGGTGGAACCCAGGACCTCGTGCCCACTATATAAGGAGTCTATACAAGTGCTCATGTTACTTAAGACTCAGCTACAGGCTCCAAACTGATATCAAAATAACAGAGCCCCGAGTGACAATCAGATCACCATGACACCGTAGCACTCTGTAGCTGTAGCTCACTGCTTCAGAGATTCAAAATCATGGCTTTTCTCATAGTCTACATTTGCTGCAACACCCAACTACAGGCAGCTTGGGGGAACTGGTAGAATTACCTTTTTAAATAAAATGCTTTATGAGCAGGGGTGTGGCTCCGCTGGTAAAGAGCTTATTTAGCATGCATGAACCCCTGAGTTTGATCCCCAGCACCAGGGAAAGCTGAGGGTGGGGGAGGGGTGCATGCCTGAAGGTCTAGCACTTGAGAGGTGGAGGTGACACCCTATCTCAAAAATAGTGATCAAACTGATATTATTTACAATATGGAGTAGTAACCAAAACATTATTGCATATTCTCAAATTACACTCCTTCTTTCTTTTTTAAGAGTCACAAGATCCAAAGATGAAGTGAATCAAATCTAAGCTCATTAAGACTCAAGCCAAGGGCTGGAGAGATGATGGCTCAGCGGTTAAGAGCACTGCCTGATCTTCCAGAGGTCCTAAGTTCAATTCCCAGCAACTACATGGTGGCTCACAACCATCTGTAAACCATCTGTAATAGAATATGATGCCTTCTTCTGGTGTGTCTGAAGACAGCAACAATGTACTCATATATAAAATAAATAAGTAAATCTTAAAAAAAAAAAAAAAAAAAAAAGACCGGGCATGGTAGCACATGCCTTTAATCCCAGCACTTGGGAGGCAGAGGCAGGTGGATTTCTGAGTTCAAGGCCAGCCTGGTCTACAAAGTGAATTCCAGGACAGCCAGGACTACACAGAGAAACCCTGTCTCAAGAAAACAAAACAGCCGGGCGTGGTAGCGCACGCCTTTAATCCCAGCACTGGGGAGGCAAAGGCAGGCGGATTTCTGAGTTCGAGGCCAGCCTGGTCTACAAAGTGAGTCCCAGGACAGCCAGGGCTATACAGAGAAACCCTGTCTCAAAAAAAAAAAAACAAAAACAAAAACAAAAAACAAAAAACAAAAAAACAACAAAAAAACAAAACAAAACAAAACAAAACAAAAAAACCCAACAACAACAACAACAACAAAACTCACTCTAAGTCTGCAATAAGTTCCAAAGTCAAAGACTTATGAGGAGTCATGAACTGACATGTCTGTAGTTCTCCTACACTGCTTTTTGGAGATGTCTTCAGCAGGGCCACAGATCTTCCATTCCTCACCTGGAGACACACACTACTGCCTCCTGACTTATATCTAACTTGCCTGTTCTCCCAAGCTTTGTGGGGCTTGAAGGTGTATGGTCCATTTATACATCTGAGTTTGGTGTCTCCATTCCCACGGAACTCTGACGGCTTCAATGTGTGAAGCTGAGTGCTATTGTGTGCTTATCACATGAGTGATAAGACCTGTGCTGTGAAACCACAGGACATGTCAAACCCCCACCTTTACCTGCCTCAACAGAGAAAAGCTTGTGGAAGCTGACCGCCTCCTGCTCATCTGTACCTGTGTCAATGGTCACTGTGAGGCCAGAAGTCTGCGGCCTCTGCTCTCCCGGGGCCATGCCTACTACACGGACCCAAAGAAAAGAGAAGGCACTAGTGTTAGCACTTGCCACTCTGAGGATGGAAGGGTGACTGTACTGTGTCCTGTTTATCAAGAAGAAAGCTAACCACTGTGCATCTCCCTCTCCTTCTCTTCTGAGGCTGACATGGCAGCTTGAAAAAGTGGAGCACCCGAATACAGAGCCAGAGCTGTGGCTCACAGCGGAAGGTTCTCTTTCCTATCCAGAGCATCTAAGGCACAGAGGAAGCTGACAGTCAGCTTGTCCTTCCACAGCAGTGCAACAGCATCGACCTCATCACAGAATGTCTGGCACTAGCTGATGTCTTTTCTTTCTTTTTAATTTTTTCTATTAACTCCTTTATTTATTTACATCCAAATGTTGTTCCCCTCCCAGCCTCCCTATTCCCCTTCCTGTTCTCCTCTCCAGTGCTGGAACTAAAGGTGTGTGCTGGGGGCTGGAGAAATGGCTCAGAGATTAAGAGCACTGGTTGCTCTTCCAGAGGTCCTGAGTTCAATTCCCAGGAATAACATGGTGGCTCACAATCATCTATAATAAGATCTGACCTCTTCTGGTGTGTCTGAAGACAGCTACAGTGTACTCACATCCATAAAATAAATAAGCCAGGCAGTGGTGGTGCACGCCTTTAACCCCAGCACTTGGGAGGCAGAGGCAGGCTGATTTCTGAGTTCAAGGCCAGCCTGGTCTACAGAGTGAGTTCCAGGACAGCCATGGCTATACAGAGAAACCCTGTCTCGAAAAAACAAAATAAATAAATAAACCTTAAAAAAAAAAAAAGAAAAGAAAAAAGAAAGAAAGAAAGAAAGAAAGATGTGCCACCACACTCTTTCCTAACTTTAAGTATTGTGCTTTGTGTACACGTGTGCTTGTGAGTGGAGGGCAGAGCATAGCTCCCAGGAGTCATTACTTCTCTCCTTCCTCCCTGTGGGTCCCGCATGAGAAAACCTCACACGGAGTGCCGTCCCACTCTGAGCCCTCACCAGCCTCACTTCTAACTCTCAGAACAGCTAACAAACTGACAGGAGTTTTGAGTTTTGGCTAAAATGATAGGACATACAAATTGTAAAACTTACTCATAACCCACAAATATCCTAACTAAACAACACAGACGTTATTTTCCTCAAAGAGATTAACTGGTCCTCTCTCCTGAAGCCTGAGCATCTAAACAGACCATACACTGCCCTCTGGGCAGCACATACACAGGACTGTAAGGCACTCATATATCAGTTGGTGTTTGCATAAACTACAATAATAGCTGAAGATTTGCTAAAGATCTGCTTTCAACTGGAATTAAGAATCCAAAGCTTGGGCTGAATACATGGCTCAGAGGTTAAGAGCACTGCCCGCTCTTCCAGAGGTCCTGAGTTCAATTCCCAGCAACCATGTAGTGACTCACAGCCATCTAGAATGAGATGTGGTGCCCTCTTCTGGTGTAAGCATACATGCAGGCAGGACATTATATACAAAATAAATAAATATTTGAAATAAAAACAATTCAAGGCTTAGCCGGGCATGGTATTGCATACTTTTAATCCCAACACTTCGCAGACAGAGACAGGAGCTCTAAGGTCAAGGCCAGCCTGGTCTACAAAGCAAGTGTATGACAGCTGCTGGTCACAATGAGAAACCCGGCCTCAAAAACAAACAAACAAACAACAACAACAACAACAACAACAACAACAACAAAACCAAAGAAGAAAAGAAAAAAAAGGAATTCAAGGCTTCCTAGTAAAACAGAAAAAAACAAAAAAGACTTAATAATTGCTATGTGGTTGGTTTGCTTACATGTAGTCTATTTGTGCACTGCACAATGAGGCCAGTAGAGGGTGTCACATTCCCTGGAAATGGAATGTAACCATTCCAGAGCCACCATGTGGGTGCTAGAAATTCAGCCCAGATCCTTTAGAAGAGCAGCTAGTTCTTTTAACCATTCAGCTGTCTCTCCAGCCCCAAAAGCACAAGATTCTGAAGAGGCACTTGAATGTAGACAGGAAATGCTCCCTGATTACAATCCTCAGGGGTCAGAGGACACTAAATGTGGGGACAGCCTCTATCCTCACTGCTGTGCTCCAAATGTGTAGTTCTGCCCAGCACAACATCTCTGGCCTCACACTGCAGCGTCACCCACTGCTACCTCTTCTGAGACAACCAGCTCAACAGACCCACAGAAGGGCTGCACTCTTACTTTTAAAATAAATAAATAAATAAAGCTATCCTATGGAATTTGCACTAAGTATGTATGTCAGATCTAGTTTCATCGTGAGCTTCATCCTTACTGGATAACGTGGGCTGTTAACTAGGGAGGGCCCAGGGCCTTGCACATCACACACAAGCACTCTGCTGGAAGCTCTACAGCAGGCCCAAGACAGTTCCTAATCATAAAGAAGACCTTCTACTGCTCTGTCATTCATACTGTCCACATTAATTCAGAAACTGGCATTATCAGTAAGCTTCACAGAGGACCCATCTTTGGTTAGGTGTACAGAGTATAGTGTATTCAGACTCGCCAGTTCTACACCCCCATCCAAGGAGCACAAAAAACTCCTATCATACTAGGCATGAGTTCAAAGGAAGGTCTCCTGCAAGTGTAGCTGTGGTTATCCAGGACCCAAAGCTGCTTCCTCACAGCATGGACTGTGAAACACTATCTGTGTTCACGGGTCTTACTTGTTTTTTTTTTTTTTTCTTAATTTTAATCTATTTTAATGAGTGCTCTGCTACATATATATCCACATGCCAGAAGGGGGCTTCAGATTCCCCTTCCAGACGGTTGTGAGCCACCATGTAGTTGCTGGGAATTGAACTCAGGACCTCTGGAAGAGCAGGCAGTGCTCTTAACCGCTGAGACATCTCTCCAGCCCCTTACTTATATTTTTAAATATACAAGTGCATCTTTTGAGGATAAAAAATCGGATCACACGTTCAATATGCATAAGAGAACTAGCTAGAGAGAATTGTAGTAAAACAAAGACAACTAAGCCAACAGAGTAATTAGGCGACAAGCCCCCAAAGCTGACTGACAGCAGCTCCCGCTCCGTTACCTGCTCCTTCTCGAGCATGTCTGCTTTGCGCAGGATTTTCATTGCGTACACATGCCCTGTGTCTTTCTTCTGAACAAGCCGCACCTGGAAGGTTCCCAAAGATGTGGTAAGTCAAGTTCACACTGCCAAGCTGAGGATTTGCATTTCTAGCATCGGGGATCATACCGAAGCGTCACAAATACTACTCACACTAGAAAGGCATGACCATCTGGACGTAAGCAATACTAGCAAAAACAGATACTTTCAATGTTACAAACAAATCTACTGTACAGCTGTGACAGCGATGAGAAGACCTCCACCTGTCTCCACAGCTCAACAGCTTTGGCTCCGAGTTGAACACATGTAAACTGAGAAGTGGTTTTTCCCTACGTCTTTCTGCATTTTGTGTTTCTAATCAAGCACCATGTGCATTTTTTTGAACAGGGAGCATTTGAAAAGCACTTTCTTATTCTCAAGGGCTAACTGGAATTCTCAACTGAAGGGTCAATTTTACCTGTGAGAGTCTCTTCACGATAATACGTAGTTCTCCCCTGAGTACTGTTGTTTATACCATGTTTCTCCTGCTACACGGAGACCATATAATTACTGCATCAGTAAGCTGCCTTTGCATGTTTTCCATCAATGGGAATGACCTTGCATAAGCTCATTCACCTTTTTCCCGAGACTGTTCTTATAGTGGAGCAGGATTCATTGATACGATCTGGCTAAAGGCCTGGGGAACAGCAGAAGGGCAGAGCACCTGTCTACATTTGATCCTTGCAACCTCAGACACAGACAGCAGCTGGGCCTTTAATGCTCTATACTAATTCAAGGTCTGTCTTTTTTTTTTTTTTTTTTAAAAGACAGGATCTCGCCGGGCGTGGTGGCGCACGCCTTTAATCCCAGCACTTGGGAGGCAGAGGCAGGCGGATTTCTGAGTTCGAGGCCAGCCTGGTCTACAAAGTGAGCTCCAGGACAGCCAGAGCTATAAAGAGAAACCCTGTCTCAAAAAACCAAAAAAAAAAAAAAAAAAAAGACAGGATCTCCCTAGCTAACCTGGGCTGGCTTATCTGTACTTATGGTCCTTCTGCCTCAGCTTCTAGAGTGCTAACATTACATTCATGCGTATGTCTAACCATACTTAGGCACATCTCTTTAGAGCTGTAAGCATCTGGTAGGGAACAGAGTGGAGACACGATCAGTTTCCTCCTTGAGAATGGTGGTACTGGGAAAGCAACAGCTTCAAGGCAGAGGACTCCGGCCCAGCCTCTGGTTCCCATGCTCAACAGCTGTGTGACTGACTGACAGTGTGCATCTACAGGGTCTTAATGTCTACATCCGCTGTGATGATTCCAGAATCAATGAGTAAATATACTGGGCACCCTACCATCAGGATCTCAGCATAGTGGGACATGCCTATAACACTCTGCATGCTACGGCAGCAGGATCACACAGTTGATGCCAACTTGGGCTACATAGTGTGACTCTGTCCAAAAAAAACAAAGTGCTAATGTCCTCTCTGACAAGACAGAAGTGATCTGGGACAATGAATGGGGGAGAAAAGGAAAAAGAGAAGTGAACATGTCTATCCAGTGAACTCTATATATTTCAAGACAGGCTCTCCCTAGCTAACCTATTACACCATCAGGAACTCATGTCATGTTAAAAGCTTTGATGTTCTGGGGTTTTTTTGTTTTTTTTTTTTTACCTCACCAAATGCTCCTCGGCCTATGACTTTTAAAGACTCAAAATCTTCTAGTCCAAGCCTTGTTCTCTTTAATCGAAGAAACTCTGTTTCCTTTCGAGCGTGTGCGGATCTTCTGAGTCGTTTCTAATGTTTATACAAAGAAAAGGAAGGAAAGCTGAAATTCTGAAACCAAGTCCTATCTGTCTTGTGCAGCTGGAAGCAGGGCCACACTAGTCTATACCATACGATAGTACACTAGTCTATACATAATCTTCCCATCTTCCTGTGACTGACAGCACCACACAAGCAGGCTCTAGTGGCTCCTTCTCCCCTCCCAGGTCATCAGATGTAATGAGCAAACCACACTGAAGGGGGTGTGGAGCTCCTGAGAACTCTGACAAAACTACTTCAACAATCTGGCATTTCTAATGGTGAGAGACAAATCAACATTTTCCATGAGCCCTTTCTTAGGTAAGGGTGTTTTTCTAAATCCTCCAAGACCAGTACATACTAGCATTCATTCATCACCTGGCCTCAATGCCCTATGCTGGGGACTTGCTATCACTGTCCTGGTCTGTATCACCCACGTTTCTGAAGGTGTCACCAGAGCTGTTTGGCTACCTGCATCCTTCCTCACTGGTTGTATCTTTGCCTCACATCTGTAAGCTGTGTGCACATCTGTAAGCTGTGTGCACATCTGTAAGCTGTGTGCACAAGGGCTGTCATGAGGAAGTCCCCTGTTCCAGTGACGACTTCAGAAATGTTCCTTACTGCTAGGGGGTCTTTTAGTTCCTTCATTCCCTCATTAAAGACGAGATCTCACCCTCTGGTGCAGGTTGGCCTCAATCATGCAGCAATCCTCCTGCCTCAACTTCCAAGTGCTGAGATTACAGTATGAAGCACCACAACTTGGTAAAAATGCTCACCTTGTTCTTCTAGAATTTTAATTTAGTTTTACTAATTTCATCTCTTCTTTTCTTAGAATTCTAAAGCTAATTAATTACCATAACTGTGACTAGAGAGATCTCCCTCTCCTGAGTACTTAATTAACGTCTTCCTCTGAATGAGTAACTGAATCCTAAAGCATGCTAACTCTCAAATTCCTGTCACGGAGCCAAGCGCTGCCCTGGCACGAAAGCTAACTTGATGAAGAAAACATAACCTTCACGCTGGAACCCGGGAACAAGCCCCACATAAATCACCTCTTCGTCTTTCAGGCCTTCTTCTTCCATCACCTTTTCTAACTTCTTTTGTCTAAAATAAACAAACAAACAAAAAAAGATAAAATAGCATTTGTATTCTGACAAGCTTATATGAACAGAATTGTTAAGCACTTGTATTTACTTAGATAAAGGTCATGAAACACATTTTTATAATGTATTTAAGAAAACCACATGAATGAACAAGAAATACAATGACAGGTAACAGAACTTTGTGTTTATAAATGAAATAGAAGCTATAGCAAGATGACTTTGGGTTAAGGTGCTTGCCACCAAGCATGACTTGATTTTCATCCCAAGTACCAACAAGATGGAGAACTGGGCCGGGCGTGGTGGCGCACGCCTTTAATCCCAGCACTTGGGAGGCAGAGGCAGGCGGATTTCTGAGTTCGAGGCCAGCCTGGTCTACAGAGTGAGTTCCAGGACAGCCAGGGCTACACAGAGAAACCCTGTCTCGAAAAACAAAAAAAAAAACAAAAAACAAAAAACAAAACAAACAAAAAAAAAAAGATGGAGAACTGGTTTCGGAAAGGGGTCCTACTTGTCCCATGGCACAAATGCATCTATGTACATGTAATTTTTTTTTTTTTTTTTTTTTTTTTTTTTTTTGGTTTTTTCGAGACAGGGTTTCTCTGTATAATCCTGGCTGTCCTGGAACTCACTCTGTAGACCAGGCTGGCCTCGAACTCAGAAATCCACCTGCCTCTGCCTCCCGAGTGCTGGGATTAAAGGCGTGTGCCACCACGCCCGGCTCAGAATTTTTTTTTTTTTTTTAACTACAGCCTAGTGATGATTTGATAAAACTGAAATGACCAAGTAGAACCTCCGTGTATTCAGCAAGATGAAGTAAAGTACGCAGACTGCGGGAGGCAGAGGAAGGCGGATTTCTGAGTTCGAGGCCAGCCTGGTCTACAAAGTGAGTTCCAGGATAGCCAGGGCTATACAGAGAAACCCTGTCTCGAAAAAAACAAAAACAAAAACAAAAGTACGCAGGCTGGAATCCCTCTTTCACTGCCCATCAGTAATCCATACAAGCAGGTGACTTGTGTAGAGCAAAAAAGAATAAAAGCAGAGAGTGGTGCTGGAGCAGTGCAGAAGGCCAGGCTCAGTTCCCAGCACCTACAACACTGCACAACTGTCTGCAACTCCAGGGCCAAGGAATTGGATGCCCTCTTCTGGCCTTTGCAGACACCCACCAGGCAAGTGGTCTAGACATACAAGTGGTCTAGACATACATGCATATAAAACATGCATACAAAAATACTAATATTTGCTCATGGCACTGATAAGAACAAGGAAAATAGTATAAAAAATAACTTGTAATGGTATCTCCATGACCAACACTAAGAAAAGAAATACCTTCAGCCCTGAACCTTAGTTAGGATAAAACTGACCCTGAACGACAGGCCACCACTGAGAGTACAGTGAGCTTCAGATCACACAAAACACTGTATCATTAAAAAAAACCTGAGACAGGGGGCAGTGACTACTCTTCCAAAGGTCCTGAGTTCAAATCCCAACAACCACATGGTGGCTCACAACCATCCGTAATGAGATCTGATACCTTCTTCTGGAGTGTCTGAAAACAACTCCGGTGTACTTATTAATAATCATAATAATAATCTTTGGGTCAGAGTGAGCAGTGGCAACCAGAGTGAGCAGAGGTCCTAAATTCAATTCCTAGCAACCACATAAAGGCTCATAACCATCTGTACAACTACAGTGTACTCACATATATAGACAAGTAAATAAATGTTTGTTTGTTTGAGGCAGGGTTTCTCTGTGTAGCCCTGGCTGTCCTGGAACTAAAGGCATGCACCACACTGCCAAGCAATAAATAAATCTTAAAAAAAAAAAAAAAAAGAGCAGTGTCGTTCCTCCAGAGGTCCTGAGTTCAATTCCCAGCAACCACATGGTGGCTCACAACCATCTGTAATGGTATCCAATGCCCTCTTCTGGTGTGTCTGAAGAGAGCTACAGTGTACTCATTTAAATAATAAATGAATAAAACTTAAACAAAAACAAACAAACAAACAAACAAACAAAATAAAACCTGAGATAAGAGTTGTTCTTCTGGCCGGGCGTGGTGGCACACGCCTTTAATCCCAGCACTCGGGAGGCAGAGGCAGGCAGATTTCTGAGTTCGAGGCCAGCCTGGTCTACAAAGTGAGTTCCAGGACAGCCAGGGCTATACAGAGAAACCCTGTCTCGAAAAACCAAAAAAAAAAAAAAAAAAAGAGTTATTCTTTTGTCCAGTTTTCCTCTTCCTTCTCCTCCTTCTTCGCTACTTCTTTCTCTTCCCTTCCTTCTCCTCTCTCCTCCTTTTCCTGTTCTTATCTTTCAGTGCTGGGAACTGAACTCCAGCCTGGCAGACATCGTGCTCCCCAACTGACCTACACTGCCAGCTCCTGGGTAAGAGTATGTATGAGAAGCTGTGGATCTGTGCACGGTTCACTCTTTGTAAGCACATCCTCATGGGGTGGGGTGGGGTGGGGCAACCATTATTATGTATTAAGTTAGATTCATGGCTTTAGCTAATCCACCACAACAATCTTCAGGAAGAAAAAAAATAAACACAATATTTTAACAGAGGAAATGCCTGTTTCCTTGGTTTTAATTAGATGGCTATAGAATTATCCAAACTATTATTTTTCATGACTAGGTAATTATCAACACTTGCTGGGTACCTTAGCTGTGTACCCTGGGAAACTTAGAGGCTAATGAGCTAAAGAAGTCAAACAGCTGATAGAACTACAGCATGTGTGGCCTGCAAGCTACCTCAGGGACCAGGAAGCACAGGTCACATAGTGTAACGCTCTACATCTGAGGAGCACAAGTCACATGGGCAACACCTTACACCTGTGGGGCTAGCTCTTTTGTTTTGCTGGTATTTTAGACAGGGTTTCAGATAGTCAGACAGGCTTTAAACTCAATATTTAGCTGAGGCTGTCCTTGATCCTGGTCCTCTTGCCCCTGTCTCCCAAGTGGAAGTGGGTCACCATGCTGAACTGTTCTGAACCAACCTGTGGACCTTACCATAGTATTTCCATGAAGTGGTTCAAATTTCTCCTGTTTTACTAGTATACAAGAGGTAATTTCCAAATGAAATTTATTCTTTCTTCCCTCTCCAGAATTTAGACAAACCTCACCATGAAGTAATTAGTTCCTCTATTTAAAGTAAAAACTTAGTCGGATGTGACAGCAAATGCCTATAAAACTAGCAATCTGGAAGCTGAGACAGAGGCCTGGCTTACGGCCAGCCAAGGCTATATGTGAGACCTTATCAAATAAATAATCTTGATGTCTTATTTTTTAAATAATTTATTTTTATTTTATGTACATTGGTGTTTTGACTGTGTGTGTGTAGAACACATATACATATATATACACATTCATATATACACATATACATACATATACATATAGCTGTGTAAGGGTGTCAGATCCCTTGGAATAGGAGTTACAGACAGGCCGGGAATGGTGGTACACGCCTTTAATCCCAGCACTTGGGAGGCAGAGGCAGGCGGATTTCTGAGTTCGAGGCCAGCCTGGTAGACCTGTTAGACCACAAAGTAAGTTCCAGGACAGCCAGGGCTATACAGAGAAACCCTGTCTCGAAAAACAAAACAAAACAAAACAAACAAAAAAAAAGGAGTTACAGATAGTTGAGAGCTGTTATATGGGTGTTGGGAACTGGGTTCTCTGGAAGAGCAGCCAGTGCTCTTAACCACTGAGCCATCTCTCCAGCCCCTTATGTGTTCTACTAAAGTAGAATAGTACAAAACCTACATTTCAGTGGTAGAAATTGGATGTTTAATTAAATGTATGTACTAGATAAGGCACAGAATATGAAAGTATAATTGTATTACTTGCTCTCAAAATTTACTGGCCTAAAATGTAGTATTTCCTGCTTTCTATTTTCTTTATTATTTTATTTATTTATTTATTTATTTACCTTTTTTTTTTTTTTTTGGTTTTTCGAGACAGGGTTTCTCTGTATAGCCCTGGATGTCCTGGAACTCACTTTGTAGACCAGGCTAGCCTCGAACTCAGAAATCCGCCTGCCTCTGCCTCCCAAGTGCTAGGACTAAAGGCGTGCGCCACCACGCTCAGCTAAAACATAGTATTTCAAGCTGCATCATATATTACACATATTCTCAAAGTGCAAATGTCCCATTACCGACTGTCATTAAAACTATTACCAAGGGGCTGGTGAGATGGCTCAGCAGGTAAGAGCACCCGACTGCTCTTCTGAAGGTGATAAGTTCAAATCCCAGCATCCACATGGTGGCTCACAAACATCCGTAACGAGATCTGGCGCCCTTTTCTGGAGTGTCTGAAGACAGCTACAGTGTATTTACATATAATAAATAAAATAAATCTTTAAAAAAAAAAACAAACTATTACCAAGTGGCGCACACCTTTAATCCCAGCACTCGGGAGGCAGAGGCAGGTGGATTTCTGGGTCCAAGGCCAGCCTGGTCTACAAAGTGAGCTTCAGGACAGCCAGCGAAATACAGAGAAACCCTGTCTCAAAAAAAAACAAAAAACAAAAAACAAAAACAAAAAAAACAAAATAGGGCTGGCGAGATGGCTCAGTGGTTAAGAGCACCGACTGCTCTTCCAAACAACCCGAGTTCAAATCCCAGCAACCACATGGTGGCTCACAACCATCCGTAACAAAATCCGATGCCCTCTTCTGGAGAATCCGAGGACATCTACAGTGTACTTACATTAAATAAATAAATAAATAAATAAATAAATAAATAAATAAATAAAAAATAAATAAATAAATCTTTTTTTTAAAAAATTTCATAACAACAATATGAACTACCCCTCAGTACCCCCAGAGCTCCCATGGCTCCAGCTACCTATGCAGCAGAGGATGGCCTCGTCGGTCATCAATGGGAGGAGAGGCCATTGGGCCTGTGAAGGCTCTATGCCCCAGTGTAGGGGAATGCCAGGCCAGGAAGTAGAATAGGTAGGTTGGTGAGCAGGGGGATAAGGGGACGGGATTTTTGGAGGGAGAAAATAAAATAAAATTTAAAAAATTTTTTAAAACACAATATACTGGGCTGGTGAGATGGCTCAGCGGGTAAGAGCACCCGACTGCTCTTCCGAAGGTGATGAGTTCAAATCCCAGCAACCACATGGTGGCTCACAACCATCCGTAACGAGATCTGGCGCCCTCTTCTGGAGTGTCTGAAGACAGCTACAGTGTACTTACATATAATAAATAAAAACACACAATATACTAGTGATAAAAAAAAAATTCATTTCTAGGGGCTGGAGCACTGACTGTTCTTCCAGAGGTCCTGAGTTCAATTCAATTCCCAACAATAACATGGTGGCTCACAACCATCTCTAATGGTATCCTTTGGCTTCTTTTGGTGTACAGTGTACTCCTATACATAAAATAAAATAAATGATAATTTTTTTTCAGTTCTAAGATCATCTTGGTTATTCACTAAAAGAACCCTTGGCAATCACTCTTGTTCCAAGCAAAAATGAAACCCACTAACTAAGCCCACTAACTAAGCCCACTGTTGGATCCAAAGGGAGAAGAAGCACACATCAATGACTCCAGAGGAGATAGTGATTTTGAAGGCACATTATATATGCTGTTCCCAGAGACGTTGCCACAACCATGAGGGCTCTAACCTAATGAACAATGTACTCCACTAATGGAGTCAAAATCTGAAGAGACAGTAGGTTATGGGAGCATGCCTGTGGGGCTGCATCCCGCCCAAGCCATCTCCACAAGAGCTGCTCCCACAGCTCACCAAAGGGGCTGAGCTTCTGCAACTTCAAGCACATGGATGAACCTTTCTTAGGATGTAGTCTGTCAGCCTCTGACAATACAACACACAGCAGGAGCAAACAACTGGACAAGATCCTAATTTATTCTGTTTTAGGTTTGTTTTTGTTTTGTTATGTTTTTTTGAAACAGTTTTTCCCTGTGTAGCCCTGACTGTCCTGGAATTCACTCTGTTAACTAGGCTGGCCTCAAACTCAGAAATCTCCCTGCCTCTAACTCCCAAGTACTGGGATTAACAGTCTACACCAGCACTGCCTGGCTAAGATCCCAAATACTTATAAATGCATAAAATACTAGATGTAGAAAAACAGCCAATACACAGGAACTACCCACTAAACACTGCTTAAAAGAAAAAGAGAGGGACACTTTAAAAATCTCTTTTTAGATTCATTTTTAGGCTTAGTGTGGTACTGTATGCCTTTAATCCTAGCATTTCAGAGATTGAGGCAGAGACAGGAGGATCTCTGTAAGTTCCAGGCCAGTTTGGGTTTATCTGTCAAGTTCCAGGGCAGCCAGGACTACATAGAAAGAAACCCTGTCTTTTCTTTTCTTTTCTTTTTTTTTTTTTCTTTTTTTTCTTTTTTTTTTGGTTTTTCGAGACAGGGTTTCTCTGTATAGCCCTGGCTGTCCTGGAGCTCACTTTGTAGACCAGGCTGGCCTCGAACTCAGAAATCCGCCTGCCTCTGCCTCCCGAGTGCTGGGATTCTTTTCTTTTTTTTTTAAAGGTTTATTTTTATTTTTTTTTAATTTGTTTTTTGAGACAGGGTTTCTATGTGTAGCCCTGGCTGTCCTCCAATTCAGAAATCCCCCTGCCTCTGCCTCCCATGTGCTGGGATTAAAGGTATGAGACACCACCGCCCGGCTATTTTTATTTTAAGTGATTGTTATGGGTGTCTTGCCTGCATGAACATAGGTTACCACGTGCCTGTGGTACCCAGGAAGATAAGAAGAGCTACCACGTGAGTGCTGAGAACTGAACACGGGTCCTCTGCAAGAGCAAAGGGTGCTTTTAACCCCTTAGCCATCTCACTAGCCCTAGGGAGTGTAAGCTAAATGATTATTATGTTCTGTATATATTAATTAATAATGGAAATTAATTCAGCAACAACTATTCCTTAACCAGCCTTTCCCCAAATAACAACACAGAGAGGCCTTTTTAGTATTTCAGAGCGGAGGCCTCAGCTGGGCAGACTCTCATCAGCTCATCTCTAAGTTAACCTGACCACCTAGCTCATCCAGCCATGTGCCTAGCTATATCTTCCAGGCCCATAGCCATATCTGCCTCCTCTGACGTTAGTTAATGCTGGAAATTAATGCAGCAGTAAGTCAGAATTGTAAAGTGGAGAAAAATATGATGTTGAGGTACCAGAAACTTCAACATTGTTACAGCAATCATCCCAAACTGATCAACACATTCAATATAATTCCAATCACAATCTCTGGATTTTTTGTATATGTTAACAGGCTGACTAAACTTATTTAAAAAACAAAACAAAACAAAACAAAAAGACATTAAAGAGCTTACAAGGTCCAAAAACAGTCTTATGGGGAAATAATATATACCCACAAAAAAAAAAAAAAAAAAAAAGTTATATCTCAAGTCTTACATACACTTAGAGAGGGACAGGATAGCTCAGCGGATAATGATGTTTGCTGTACAAACTGGAGAACACAGTTTGAGTTTGAGCCCAGAAGCCATGTAAAGAGTCCTGAAAGCTGTGCTTTGACTTCCAATGTGGGCTAGAGCAAGTACACATCCCATCCACACATTCATTTTTTATGGATCATAGAACTAAATCTTTAAGGCCAAGCCAACAAAAATCCCAGAACAGAGAATGTCTCCATGACACAGACTATCAAGACCAAATAAGGAGATAATGCTGGCTCATCAGGACAGCTCAATGGCCTAAGTACAATCCCTAGACTCTACATGTGTGGTGGAAGGTTCCAACTGATGTAGGACATCTGACTTCCATACACATGCTGTCACATGCTTGCCCACATACTCGAATGTGCACACACTCTCAAACAAAAATAACTGCAATACAAAAATTTTTAAAGAAAAGAATGGGGGCCGGGCGTGGTGGCGCACGCCTTTACTCCCAGCACTCCAGAGGCAGAGGCAAGCGGATTTCTGAGTTCGAGGCCAGCCTGGTCTACAAAGTGAGTTCCAGAACAGCCAGGGCTACACAGAGAATCCCTGTCTTGAAAAAACAAAACAAAACAAAACAAAAAAAGAGATTTTATAGGAAGGATTTGGAAATCTGCCTCACTGTCATCCCACTGCAGTTGACAGGCTGCAACATGGTGGCTACAACCCTGGTCACCTTTTATGTACTAGATATAACGCTACATGTAACCATAGCAAATTTTTCATTTTGTTTCTGTTTTGGTTTTTGCCTTGTATATAACAGGTGCCTACACATTCTGCCACTGAGCAACATCCCCAGCTCCAAAATGCAATGTTTCCAAACAGAAATCTTTACCTCATTTCTCGTTCTTCATGTTGAGCGATAAGGTTGCTATAAAAATTCTCCAATGTCACTTTGGTCATTGTCACCCTCTCCTTCGTATGATTACTCATGGATGAGCAAGGCGTTGATCCTGTCATTGCCATGGCTTCTAGAAGGAAAGAGAGGCGTTGGTATGCATCTTCCAGTTGGAATCCAACAATTAAGCACTCCCCTGAACCCTTGGTAAAAATATAAATGGGTACCATCTTCCTGAAGGACAAACATAACATGAAACAAGGGCCAGGCAAACAAGCCACGTGTGCTGGTGAATCTGTCAACTTGACACAACATGGAGTCACCTGGAAAGGGAATCTCAATGAGAGACTGTCTAGACAGGGTTGGCCTGTAAACATGTCTGTGGGGATTTTCCTGAGAGATACCAGACAGAGCTGGAGAGATGGCTCATAGTTAAGAGAACCTGTTCTCAAAGAGGACCAGAGTTCAGTCCCCAGCACTCAGTCATGTGCCAGCTGAACACCACCTGCGAGTCTGGCTCTAGGACCCCGATCCCACCTCAGGACCACCCCGGCTGCACATGCACGTGTCCACGCCACATACACTTTCTTTCCTCTTTTAACGTTTGGAAAAGGAAGGTGAGCACTAGCAGACAGCATTGGTTCACTGCTCTCTGCTCTTGACTGTGGGTATGATGTGAACAGCCTGCCTCAAGTTCCTTAACTTCCTTAACTCCCACAACAAGGGACTACAACCCGGAACTGTGAACCAAGCAAACAAATCCTTTCTCCCTCAGTGGTTTTCATCAGGGTGTCCATCACAGCAACAGGAAACAAAGCTAAGTCACAGGGTGTGGTGTCATCTACCTGTAATCTCAATGCTCAGGAGACACTGGCACCTGACACCATCTTAGTTAGCCAACCATAGGTCTGATAGATCATGACCAAAAGGCAACCTGGAGAGTAAAGGGTTTATTAGGCTTAAATATCCCAAGTCGTGGTGCACTGAAAGAAGACAAAACAAGAACTCAAGGCAGGAGCCTGGAAACAACTGAACCAGAAGCCATGGAGGAGTGCTGCTCCCTCTATAGCTTACACAGCCTGATTTCTTACACTTCAAGACGATTGTCTGGGGATGGCACTGGCCACAGTGAGTGGGGCCTTTCCACATCAATCGTCATTCAAGAAGTCCCAGTGGAGGCTGGTGAGATGGCTCAGAGGTTAAAAGCACTGACTGCTCTTCCAAAAGGTCATGAGTTCAGATCCCAGCAACCACATGGTGGCTCACAGCCATCCATAACGAAATCTGATGCCCTCTTCTGGAGTATCTGAAGACAGCTACAGTGTACTTACATATAATAAATAAATAAATCTTTAAAAAAAAAAAAAATTAGTCCCGTGAGTGGAGCTGGGCAGTGGGGGAGCACTGATGATGAGGGAGCGTTTTCTCATCTCAAGTGCCCTCCTCCCTCTTAGAGGATTCTCGCTTGTATCAAGTTGACAAAACACACACACAAACAAACCAACTTAACACACGCCCTATCTCAAAGCAAGCAAAAAATGTGCCCACAATTATACATAATTCCATTTTTTGTTAACTAGGAAACTACCTTGAAATAATAATTCATGCTGGGCAGTGGTGGCACACACCTTTAATCCCAGCACTTGGGAAGCAGAAGCAGGAGGATTTCTGAGTTTACAGAGTGAGTTCCAGGACAGCCAGGGCTATAGAGAAACCCTGTCTTGAAAAACAAAAAAAAAAAAAAAAAAAAAATCAAAGATCCAACTTCCTCATTTTGTACTTAAAAAACAAAACAAAACCCTGCAGGTTTAAAGCTTTGTAAAATGTTTTTCCTCTTAAATTTAAAATCTCATATTCTATCACATTAACCTATACTTGGCTTATTGTTAGACAAACTAAAGTGCACCAGCATAAGTGACTGCATCCAAGTTTGTCCTTAGCCAGCTTTCTTTTGTGTACAATTAATTTACTTCCTTCCTCCACCTCCCTCCCTCCTGGAATTTTTCTTTGATATGGTGTGGCTATGTAGCCTACACTGGCCTAGAACTCCACCCAAATGCTGTGGTTACAGGTCTGTACCTCCATGCCTAATGGACTCTGTCCTTTTACCCCAACAGGAGCAGAGCAAAATTCAGGAGGAGCAGAAAGCCATTTTCTCTTCTTTTTCTTTTTCTTTTTCTTTTTCTTTTTCTTTTCCTTTTCCTTTTCCCTTTTCTTTTCTTTTCTTTTCTTTTCTTTTCTTTTTTTCCAGACAGGGTTTCTCTGTGTAGCCCTGGCTGTCCTGGAACTCACTTTGTAGACCAGGCTGGCCTCGAACTCAGAAATTCACCTGCCTCTGCCTCCCGAGTGCTGGGATTAAAGGCGTGTGCCACCACACCTGGCTAGAAAGCCATTTTCAAAGCAGGTTCACTTTATGAAGAAACATTTAAAGGTCATCCCTTGACACTCCCAACTTTCTAAACTGTTTTGTGCATTAAATTAAGCTTCGTAAAGAATGTAAAGACACTTGTTATTATTAAGAGGGGAAGGGGGACTTAATGAAACATCAGGTGCTGCTCAAGTTTGTTTCCTTGGGTTTGTTTTTTTATTATTGGGTTTGTTTGCTTGTTGTTTGTTTTGTTTTGTCTTGTTTTGAGACAAAACAGAGTCTTGCTGTAAAGCCCTGGCAGGCCTGGAACACACTAAGAATGCCTGGCTGGGAGGGCTGGTGAGATGGCACCCGACTGCTCTTCCGAAGGTGATGAGTTCAAATCCCAGCATCCACATGGTGGCTTACAACCACCCATAATGAGATCTGACGCTCTCCTCTGGTGCGTCTGAAGTCAGCTATAGTGTACTTATGAATAATAACAATAAAATGAATCCTTGTACCGGAGAAAGCAGGGACTGAGCAAGCGGGACTGACCGGAGCGAGCAGGGCTGACCAAAGAGCAGGGTTGACAGGAATGAGGAAAAAAAAAAAAAAAAAAAGAATGCCTGGCTGTCCTCAAAATGACCTACCTGCCTAACTTCCTGGGACTGGGATTATCAGTGGGAGGTTTTTAAAGATATTCATACAAAAACTATATTAACAATAATGCATTCAGAACAGAGATTCAAAATCAAAGATCTATTTTAATACCAAACATTTTGTTCTATGACATCAAAAGTATTCACAAATCCAAAACACCGAACTACTTAAAAGTAATCTCATAAAATATCACATTTTTTGAAACAGGGAAGTTCCTACTAATACCAAAACATACTGCTTTTAGAACGATAGAGGAGTTAAAAACTTTTTTTTGTAAAAAAAAAACCCTCTGGTGTCTGAAGCTTGGGTGTGGTTTCTTATTTGTCAGCCTGTACACCCTCCACCCACAATGAAAACCACATGCACTCTAAGTGTGCTTCAAGACTTAACCAGACATAAAAAAATAAATAAAATGCAGGGCAGTAAAATGGTATTAGGTAAAAGTGCTTCCACCAAGCCTGAAGACATGAGTTCAGTGCCCGGGACCCACAGGTTGTTAAAGAAAACCAACTCCCACAAGCTGCCCTCTGACCTCCACAAACTTGCCATGAGAAGCCACCAAAAGCCTCTAACCACCACCCCTCCATGCACCACAAAATAAATAAAACCTTAAAATAAGGCAAGTGAGAGTTGTTTGTTGAAATGTCTAGACAGCCTACATTCATAGTTACTGTATGTGTATGTGCATGTATGTTCACATGGGAAGTGGGAAAATGTTTCACTTTGGTAAACCAGACTCATGGCAATCCTCCTGCCTCAGCTTCTCAAGAGCTAGGATTCCAAACATGAGCCACCACACCAGGCTCTACAGACAGTAACATTTTTTTCAAGATTTATTTATTTATTATATGTAAATGCACTATAGCTGTCTTCAGATACCCTAGAAGAGGGCATCAGATCTCATTACGGATGGTTGTGAGCCACCATGTGGTTGCTGGGATTTGAACTCATGACCTTTGAAAGAGCAGTTGGTGCTCTTAAATGCTGAGCCATCTCTCCAGTCCCCAGACAGTAACATTTTAACAACTAAAATTATTTAAGGGTTGAAAATACAGCTTGGTGTTAGAAGAGAAAGAAGACAGGCATGCAGGCAGATAATGCCTTCCATATAACGAGTAGTTGGTTCAAGTTGAGCAAGATAATGATTTTTAGTTGTCAACACAGCTGTAGGAAGGAAGAGATCATTTATAGACTGGTATATAAAGAACTGAGCAGCTGGGCATGGTGGCGCACGCCTTTGATCCCAGCACTTGGGAGGCAGAGGCAGGCGGATTTCTGAGTTCAATGCTACCTTGGTCTACAGAGTGAATTCCAGGACAGCCAGGGCTACACACAGAGAAACCCTGTCTCGAAAAAAAAAAAAAAAAAAAAAAGAAAGAAAAGAACTGAGCAACACTCAGGGAAGTAGCTTATTTGTATGGTGCTTGTCCAGAATACACAAGGCCCTGGGTTCTATTCCAAAACAAAAAAAGGGGCTGGGTGCTGCATCTGATTGACTTTCAGAAGCTCCACAAGACCAGGGAGTGAAGTTCCAGGACAGCCATGGCTACACAGAGAAACCCAGTTTCAAAAAACCAAACAACCAATCAATCAATAAATAAAAAGATCCACAGGAGGGGCTGGAGAGATGGCTCAGCGGTTAAGAGCACCGACTGCTCTTCCAAAGGTCCTGAGTTCAAATCCTAGCAACCACATGGTGGCTTACAACCATCCATAACAAGATCTGACTCCCTCTTCTGGAGTATATAAAGACAGCTACAGTGTACTTACAAATAATAAATAAATAAATCTTAAAAAAAAAAAAATCCACAGGAAACCGGGCATAATACACATCTTTAATCCCAGCACTAGCGGGCCGGGCGTGGTGGCGCATGCCTTTAATCCCAGCACTTCGGAGGCAGAAGCAGGCGGATCTCTGAGTTCGAGGCCAGCCTGGTCTACAAAGTGAGTTCCAGGACAGCCAAGGCTACACCGAGAAACCCTGTCTCAAAAAAAAAAAAAAAAATCCCAGCACTAGGGAGGCAGAGGCATGCAGATCTGTGAGTTTGAGGCCAGCCTGGTCTACAGAGTGAGTTCCAGGACAGCCAAGGCTACATAGTGAGAACCTATCTTGAAAGAACTAAAAGGTCAATGGGATATTATGTGTGTTCGCAGACACCAAATATAACAGGCCACCAGAATCCTTTTATTCTTCAACCAGTACCTAATGCAATACTACGGACTGCGCTCTCCTTCCCAGGCTCACTATTAGACAAGGTGGCCTCCACCTCAGATCAACCTGCCTCTGCTACCCAGTGCCCACCACACCCAGCCCTTTGGACCTTTGTTCAAGCCTTTCTCTCTACCTCCACTCATAAAAGGTTTAGCCTAGTTCTAATAACCTTTAATCAAAAGATCCAATTAATATTGCTCAATAACAATCTACAGGTTGACTGGGTCAACCCAGTGCTTCTTCTGAGGCAGGGCTTTCCCTCTGCTTTCCATAATTCAAGCTTCCTGCCCTGACTTATAAGCCACTGGAATCCTACTTACTTCAGGCTCCTTCGGCTCTGCAAAGTTAGAGGATGGTAGACAAGAAAGTCTTAGTTTACTGGGCATGGTGGCGCACGCCTTTAATCCCAGCACTCCAGAGGCAGAGGCAGGTGGATTTCTGAGTTGGAGGCCAGCCTGGTCTACAGAGTGAGTTCCAGGACAGCCAGGGCTACACAGAGAAACCCTGTCTGGAAAAACCAAAAAAAAAAAAAAAAGAAAGTCTTAGTTTAGTTTAACAAAGCATATATACTTTATAAAGCTCAGCACTAGGGTCTGTGAACTCAGAATGAGCTCAAACGAGAACCAACCGTTTTATTCACTACAGAGTTATGCCTGGCTGGATGACTTTACAATGGTACCTCCATCTCTACAAAAACCATTTCACCAACATTTCATTTCCCTGTCACCAAAAGAAAGGTCTATATTCTTTCATTGGACAATTCAAGATGAAGCCATGGCTACTCTTTAAGAGTCACATGAGGTCAGGCAGTGTTGGTGCACTCCTTTAATCCCAGCAGAGGATTAAGCAGAGGCAGGCGGAGTTCTAAATTCAAGGCCACCCTGGTCTACAGAGTGAGTTCCAGGGCAGTCAGGGCTACACAGGGAAACCCTGTCTCGAACTCCCCCTCCCCCAAAAAAAGGGTCACAAGAGGAAGACAAAGGTAAGTGGCTCTCCTACCTAGAGACCAGACTGGTCTACACAGCAAGTTCCAGGACAGCCAGCACTACACAAAGAAACCCTGTCACGGGCTGATCGTGGTGACGTACACCTTTAATCCCAGCACAGGAGGCAGAGGCAGGCGGATTTCTGAATTGGAGGCCAGCCTGGTCTACAAAGTCAGTTCCAGGACAGCCAGGGCTATACAGAGAAACCCTGTCTCCAAAAACCAAAAAAAAGAAACCCTGTCACAAAAATACATTAAGAAAAAAAGGGTGGGGGGGCTGGAAAGATGGCTCAGCAGGTAAGAGCACTGACTGCTCTACCAAAGGTCCTGAATTCAAATCCAAGCAACCACATGGTGGCTCACAACCACCCATAATGAGATTTGACGCCCTCTTCTGGTGCATCTGAAAACAGCTACAGTGTACTTAATTATAATAAAAAATCTTTAAAAAAGAAAGACCGACCAGAACGAGCAGAGGTCCTAAATTCAATTCCCAGCAACCACATGAAGGCTCACAACCATCTCTACAGCTATAGTGTACTCATATACAAAAAATAAATAAATCTTAGAAAGAAAGAAAGAAAGAAAGAAAGAAAGTCACAAGTGGGCTGGTCTGTGGTGTCATATTCCTTTGGGAGGCAGAGACAGGAGGATCTCTGTGAGTTCTAGGCCACCTTAATCTACAAAGCAAATTCCAGACCAGGCATAGGTACACATCCAGACCCCATCTCAAGACAAAACGCTCCATTTGTGAAGTCCACTCCAGAACATGCCTGATGTTGGAAGTGTGTGTGTGTGTGTGTGTGTGTGTGTGTATGCCCGCGTGCAGTGCTGAGTGTGAGGATAGAGCCATAGGGTTAGAAGGAAGCTGCTATCTGATGTTTGGGGTGGGGTGGGGCGGGAAGCTGTTCTTGCAGCGATGGTGGTTTTTTTGTTTAGGGAAACCTTCTGTACTGGCTACTTCACAGCCAAGGTGAGCTGAAGGAAGAGGAAGCAGGGAGGCTACTTCACGCCACTGACCTTCCTATTCATTTTGAAAAAGAACAAGATTCCCCTGTATCTCTGGGTCCTTTGCAGGGCGCCGCTGGCAGCAGCCGTTATGCGCTTTCTGGCACACTTTTCCTCCGACTCTTCAGCCACTTTTCCCTGTCCTCCAGCTCGGTTCCTTTTCTCGGGTCTTAACAGTCTGCACACCACGGGCAGGGATCTTAAGGTGACCGGAAGCCTGGTACCCCCTGATCGCAGACTAGGGGGACAGCCTCCAAAGTCCTCACACCTACCCCGGGGTGGGGGAAGCTCTCGAAGTGCAAAACTCTCTGGTTCTCGCATCCCAAGGTGCACAGTGGTGCTGACCGAGGTCACAGAGGGGACGGGCCGGTGGCAGGAGGCACACAAAGCTGGCGACGAGGGAAGGAGGGAGCGGCTGCCTGTCCTGGCTGAGGACAGAGGCGTGGAAGGAGAGGGACGGACAAGGGGGCTGTGGGGACCACAGAGAGAACGCTGACAGGAGCGCTGGAGTGCACAGGAGCTGACGGGCTGACGGACGGACGGATGGACAGAGGGACGGACCAGGCGGCATGCCTGAGGCGACAGCCGCGAGACACTCACCAGACCCGGGGGGGAGGGAGGCGCGCGGCCGACGGCTACGAAGACGGCGCAGACGCGACGTGCGGGAGGCTCCAGAGCCACCGCGACGCGCCGGGGACTCCGAGAGAGTGCGGCTGCCGAGCCGCAACGGGACAGGACAACAGGAAGAACCCCAACTGCCGGAAAAGACGGCGGCGCGGAGGGGCCAAGGCTCCCCGGTACCCCCTCAGACTGCGGAGAGGGGCCGCCGCGGCCGAGACTGCGCATGCGCGCCCCCACCGGCGGCGCTCGCCGGGCAGCGGGACTGCGCGTGCGCGGCGGCGCCCCGCCCACAATTTCCCCCCCCCCCCCCCACACACACACCGGGCTGCGCCTAGCCCAGGAGGCCCGTCGAGTGCAGAGCGGGACGGGCTTCGAGGTGGCTTTGTGCTGGGCTGGACTAGCTGGCCTTTGTTATGTTACTTTTTCTTTTGAAATAATTATAGACTCGCCAGAAGTTACCAAACGAAAACCTGGAAGTTCCTTAAAAGCCAACACCCACCCAGTTTCCCTCAATGTCTTACATAAGGCACCCTGCTCTGCACCCGGAAATTGACATTGGCTCTCTATCAACTAAACCAACGATCAACTACCGTGACGGGGATTTAGCGGTTGGTGTGCCCTCCCTGGACGAAGTCTTTAGTTCTCTAAAATTTTTTTTTTTGTTTTGTTTTGTTTTGTTTTTCGAGACAGGGTTTCTCTGTGTAGCCCTGGCTGTCCTGGAACTCACTCTGTAGACCAGGCTGGCCTTGAACTCAGAAATCCGCCTGCCTCTGCCTCCGGAGTGCTGAGATTAAAGGCGTGCGCCACCACGCCCGGCTAGTTCTCTGAAATTTAATCTGAGTTTTCCCCCCATGCTCCTTGACTTCAGATCTTTGTGGCCATAAGTCCCTTGGAACCCGTGGCCCTTCCTATTTTTCGTTATTGTAAAGGATTAACGTGCTTTTGTTTGGGATAAGGTGATCTCTCACACCTAACACCACTCCATTGTGCGCACCTTAAAGCCTCTCATTGATTCCCAGAGAACTGAGCCCAGTGCACTCGATTGGAAAGTTTTAAAGTCCTGAAAAACAATGACTGGCTCCCTATAAAGGAGTCCTCTGGGAGCTAGCGAAGAGAGCTCCCTCCTGTAGTCACGTCCCAAGCCGCCCCAGTAAGTGTTATGATTCTCCCTTTTCTAACTGGAAAACCATACCATAGGATATGGTTTTCTACAAGTATGAGATCCCAGAATTTATTTCCTTCGCGATCTGAAAGAGACTTGACTGTGTTATCTTTTTTTTTTTTTTTAAAGTCACTTTTTTTATTATTATTATATGTAAGTACACTGTAGCTGTCCTCAGACACTCCAGAAGAGGGAGCCAGATCTCGTTACGGATGGTTGTGAGCCACCATGTGGTTGCTGGGATTTGAACTTATCACCTTCGGAAGAGCAGTAGGGTGCTCTTACCCGCTGAGCCATCTCACCAGCCCCCGACTGTGTTATCTTCAATGCCAAGTTTCCTTTAGTCCAAAAAGAAAAAGCAAAAACATGGCTGGCAGCTCTTCCAGAGAGTCTCAGTCTTGCTGGAACTGGAGTTAAGGATGGTTGCAAGCCATTTGTTTTCATTGTGTGTGTTGCCTGCGTGTAAATCTGTGTGTACACAAACATCCAGTGCCAGCAGAGGCCAAGAGGGTGTTAGACCCTCTCAAACAGTTCAAACAGGAGTCACAGAGTTATGAGTTGCCCTGTGGGTGCTAGACCAGCAATCTCTCTAACCTCCACTTTGATTTTTTTTTTTTTTTTTTTTTTTGGTTTTTTGGTTTTTTGAGACAGGGTTTCTCTGTGTAGCCCTGGCTGTCCTGGAACTCACTCTGTAGACCAGGCTGGCCTCGAACTCAGAAATCCACCTGCCTCTGCCTCCCAAGTGCTAGGATTAAGTTTGGGGGGCTGGAGATGGCTTAGTGGTTAAAAGCACTGACTGTTCTTCCAGAGCTCCTGAATTCATTCCCAGCAACCACATGGTGGCTTACAGCCATCTCTAATGGGATCTGATGCCCTCTTCTAGTGTGTCTGAAGACAGCTACAGTATAGTCACATACATAAAATAAATTAAAAGAAGGAGAAGGAGAAAGAGGAGGAGGAGAAGGAGAAGGAAAAGAAGAAAAGGAACTCTAGTTTCTCATCAGGAAGAGCAAGGAGAAACCCTGTCTCAAAAAACAAAAAAAAGGGCTGGTGAGATGGCTCAGCGGGTAAGAGCACCCGACTGCTCTTCCGAAGGTGATAAGTTCAAATCCCAGCATCCACATGTTGGCTCACAACCATCCGTAATGAGATCTGGCGCCCTCTTCTGCAGTGTCTGAAGACAGCTACAGTGTACTTACATATAATAAATAAAATAAATCTTTTTTTTTTAAATAAATCTTTAAAAAAAAACAAAAACAAAACAAAACAAGGTGGCACACACCTTTAATTCTTTAATCTCAACACTTGAAAGGCAGAAACAGGGATCTCTGTGAGGCCTGGTCTACAGAGTTCCAGGACAGCCAAGGCTGCACTGAGAAACCCTGTCTTGAAAAGACAAAAACCAATAATGCCCCTAAATGTGTGCTCTAGCAAACATGGCATGGACACAGTCAGGATATGGGTTTGGGAAACAGACCAGGGTCAAATGAGCTGTAAATGGACCTCATCCTGAAAATGGACCAAAAAAAAATCACAGGTAAGTGGGAAGCTCTTATACTGGAAGCTGGCAGTTGGTGCCTGCTTATCTAAGAGCTCTCATCGTTGGAAAGTGCAGGCAGTTGGCTATGGGACTGAGTTCATGATCAGGAGAGAAGGGAGCCCTGGTCCTGAACAGATAGGATAAGGAATTGAAAGGCTATGCAAAAATGTGCAAAGATTGTAGCCCTCTGGGGCACCAGTCTGTGGGGAAAGAAAAATCTCTTACCATCAGGACTTTAGAAACCACCCTCTAGGGACAGGAGGGATGCCATTAGCTAGGAACACAACTAAAGAGTACAGCTCTGTTCGATTTCCAGCACCCACCAGGCAGCTCACAACCATATGCAGCTTCAGTTTCGGGGGAAATCATGTGCCATCTTCTGGCCACTTGAGGAACTGCACATATGGGACATAAATTCAGACAATGGCTCAAACACATAAAATAATAAATAAACAAATAAAATAGAGCAAAAGCCACTGGCTTGAATCAGAGTTTCATACTATTTTTGCCTTTTTTTTTTTTTTTTGGTTTTTCGAAACAGGGTTTCTCTGTTTAGCCCTGGCTGTCCTGGAACTCACTTTGTAGACCAGGCTGACCTCAAACTCAGAAATCCGCCTGCCTCTGCCTCCTGAGTGCTGGGATTAAAGGCATGTGCCACGACGCCTGGCTTATTTTTGCCTTTTTTGTGTGGTGTTGATTATTAGTAACTTGAATTTGTTACTGTAGACTAAAGAACTCTCTTTTTATCTTTTTTGGTTTATTTATTTTACTTATATCACTACACTGTAGCTGTCCTCAGACACACCAGAAGAAGGCATCAGATCCCATTGCAGATAGCTGTTTCTGGGAATTGAACTCTGGACCTCTGGAAGAGCAGTCAGTGCACTTAACCACTGAGCCATCTCTCCAGCCCCTAAAGGTCTGTTTCTTACAAGGTAAAAGGAGAAAAGGCCCAATTGTCCATCACCATCATCAGGATTTGAAAGGAAAAAACCTCACTTCCTGTTCTGTTTGTGTATTTATTCACTTAAATAGGGACTTAGTATGTATGTAGCACTAGCTGGCCTAGAATTCACAGAGGTGTGCATGCCTCTGCCTCCCATGGGCTACATTACAGGATGGAGCCACCTCATCCATTTTCAGCAGTGCTGGAGACTAAACACGGGACTATGTGTGTGTTAGAGGAACACTCCACTAACTAAACTATATCCTCAGCCCTGTGTTTTTTGGTTTTTTTAAAGATTTATTTTATTTATTATATGTAAGTACACTGTAGCTGTCTTCAGACACTCCAGAAGAGGGCGTCAGATCTCGTTACGGATGGTTGTGAGCCACCATGTGGATGCTGGGATTTGAACTTATCACCTTCAGAAGAGCAGTCGGGTGCTCTTACCCGCTGAGCCATCTCACCAGCCCCAGCCCTGTGTTTTCTTAAGGTCCAGTCTATTTTTAATTATGTCTATGTGGGGGTGTAGTATGCATGAGTGTGTAGCTATGTGCTCCTAACCAATGAGCCTCTTTCCTACCCAGCCCTGGGTTTCTATTGGCTCTAAATTCATGGCCCAATGCTATCTTCATCAAAACTTTTCTTTTTTTCTTTTTCTTTTTTTTTGTTTTTTCGAGACATGGTTTCTCTGTGTAGCTCTGGCTGTCCTGGAACTCACTCTTTAGACCAGGCTGTCCTCGAACTCAGAAATCAGCCTGCCTCTTCCTCCCAAGTGCTGGGCTTAAAGGCGTGTGCCACCATGCCCGGCTCATCAAAACTTTTATGAGTCATATAGATGGTCTCTGTGCTCTCTATTTCTCTGTTCATCTCTGTTTCTGTCTCTCCCCAGTGCTGGCCTAGGACACAGGTCCTAGCCACAAGGTCCAGACCAGACAGGAGCTCTACTAATGAACCCCAAGCTAGCCTTGATCTCTCCTTCTAAAGCTTTTGTTTTGTTTAAATAACTGATTTCCGGGCGTGGTGGCACATGCCTTTAATCCCAGCACTCCGGAGGCAGAGGCAGGTGGATTTCTGAGTTCGAGGCCAGCCTGGTCTACAAAGTGAGTTCCAGGACAGCCATGGCTATACAGAGAAACCCTGTCTCGAAAAACCAAAAAAAAAAAAAAAAAAACAAATAATAATAATAAATAAATAAAATAACTGATTAATGATTATTAAATGTTCAGAGTAAAACTCGTGGCCTCTTTTGGTTTGTTTTGTTTGTTTTGAGACAAACTTTCAGGCTGGCCTCAAATTCACTATACATTGTGGCTGGCTTTGAACTCTTTTTTTTTTTTTTTTTTTTTGGTTTTTTGAGACAGGGTTTCTCTGGGTAGCCCTGGCTTTCCTGGAACTCACTCTGTAGACCAGGCTGGCCTCAAACTCAGAAATCATCCTGCCTCTGCCTCCGGAGTGCTGGGATTAAAGGCGTGTGCCACCACGCCCGGCTCGGCTTTGAACTCTTAATCATCCTGCCTCTATTTGCCAGGTGCTGGGATTCTAAGCATGTGCCACCACATCCAGGTTCATTCCTTACCCTTTCCTCTCCTTCCACGGTGGTGGCGGTAGTGATGTGTGTGTGTGTGTGTGTGCGTGTGTTAGCAATGGGATTAATAATTTTTGGGCATCTTTATGCAAATGGAAGCAAAAGCTGGATACAGCAACTTATGTCCTCCTTTTAAAAAGATTTTATTTGCCGGGCGTGGTGGCGCACGCCTTTAATCCCAGCACTCAGGACCTGTACTCATGAGAGTCTGCATGCGTTTATGTGTATCCCGTTCCTGAAGGTGCTTGTGGAGACCAGAAAGTGTTGGATCCCCTGGAACTAGAGTTCTAACTAGGGTGGTTAGGAACCACCTGATGCCGGGCAGTGGTGGCGCATGCCTTTAATCCCAGCACTCGGGAGGCAGAGGCAGGCAGATTTCTGAGTTCGAGGCCAGCCTGGTGGACAAAGTGAGTTCCAGGACAGCCAGGGCTACACAGAGAAACCCTGTCTCGAAAACAAAAAAGAAAAAACAAAACAAAAAAAGGATCAAACCACCTGATATGAACAGGGAGCACTGAGACATCTCTCCAGCCCTTGTTTTTTTTTTTTTTTTTTTTTTTTTGGTTTTTCGAGACAGGGTTTCTCTGTATAGCCCTGGCTGTCCTGGAACTCACTTTGTAGACCAGGCTGGCCTCGAACTCAGAAATTCGCCTGCCTCTGCCTCCCGAGTGCTGGGATTAAAGGCGTGCGCCACCACGCCCGGCTCTCCAGCCCTTGTTATCCCTTTAAAAATAAAAAGGCATGATCTCTCTTCTTAGGCAGGGTCCAGTTTTGTGTGCTAGTTTCCTGGTGTATGAGGGAGAGGGTGTTGCCTCATCCTTCCAGGCCCTTTCCCTGAAGCTGAGGTGTATGTGTGTGTGGGAGCACACACACACACACACACACACACACACACACACACACACACACACACGCACGTGGTGCTCAATTGTCCCTGTGTGTGGCATAGTACCCCTTCCCCCCAACCCCCCAGCAGCTCTGCCTCTGCGGACTATCTTTGTGGTTTTATTTTGTAACCCCACACTTGCTTGGCTGGTTTTGCCAGTGACAGACTCAAGTGTTCAGGGTGTGGTTCACAGATGCGGCTCCTTCCCGATTTAAGAAAGTGCAACACACAAATGTCAACATTTCCAAAGCAAATTAGGGAGTGGCTGCTTGCATTACGAACAAACCTGGTAAGATGATTCGTTTAAAGGTTTTTGAAAACATATTTACGCACACGTACACACACAACACAGATCTTCTGGGTTTGTTTTTGAACTCACTCTGTCGCCCAGGTTGGCTTGGAGCTCACAGAAGACGCTTTGCCTCAGCTGGGCTTTATTTATTAATTAAATAGTATTTAATTGTGGTTCAAATCCAAAGTGATAAGCAGGCAGTCCCTCCACCTAGGTGAACACGCTGGGTGCTTAACTGCTACTCCAGCTCTGCCTCCCAAGTGCTGGGATTAAAGGCTCCAACTTTTTTTGATAGAGTCACGTGGAGACCAGTCTGGACTTGAACTATCCAAGGATGACCTTGAAAAACAAAAAACAAAAAACAAAAACAAACAAAAAACCCCCAAAAAGTTGGCAAGATGGCTCAACCTTTATAGGTATCTGAAGCTAAGCCTGAAGACCTGTATTCAGTCACTAGGATCCACATAGTAAAACGAGAGACCTGACTCCCTTCGTCCTCCACAGACACTGGCAAGGTACACAAACTCTAAAATAGATTTTTTTTTTTTTTTTGGTTTTTTTTCGAGACAGGGTTTCTCTGTATAGCCCTGGCTGTCCTGGAACTCACTTTGTAGACCAGGCTGGCTTCGAACTCAGAAATCAGCCTGCCTCTGCCTCCCAAGTGCTGGGATTAAAGGCGTGCGCCACCATGCCTGGCTCTGATTTTTTTTTTTTCAAGACATGGTTTCTCTGTGTAGCCCTGGTTGTCCTGGAACTCACTCTGTAGACCAGGCTGGCTACAGAGTGAGTTTGAACTTGGATTTGAACTCTGAAATCTGCCTGCCTCTGCCTCCCAAGTGCTGGGATTAAAGGTGTGTGCCACCATGCCCAGCTAAAATATATAACTTTAAAAGATCTAAAATAGGGCTAGTGAAATAACTCAGTGGATATGGGTGATTGCTGTCAAGCTTGGTGACCTGAGTTCAATCCCTGGGTTTCATGGGGTGGAGGAGAGAAGTGACTCCTGCAAGTTGACCTCTGACCCTAGGTGTGTATCTGTACACACACACACACACACACACACACACACAAATTTTAAAGATAATAAAAAGCTTTAAATTAAAAATACATATTTTATATATTAAAATTATATATTATTAATATATTACAATGTAGCTGGGCGTGGTGGCGCACGTTTGATCCCAGCACTTGGGAGGCAGAGGTAGGAGGATTTCTGGCCAGCCTGGTCTACAGAGTGAGTTCCAGGACAGCCAGGGCTGCACAGAGAAACCCTGTCTTGAAAAACAAAAACAAGCCGGGCGTGGTGGCGCACGCCTTTAATCCCAGCACTCGGGAGGCAGAGGCAGGCGGATTTCTGAGTTCGAGGCCAGCCTGGTCTACAAAGTGAGTTCCAGGACAGCCATGGCTATACAGAGAAACCCTGTCTCGAAAAACCAAAAAAAAAAAAAAAAA
>LR751320.1:85910-187487 GCA_902729485.2 Mus minutoides | reverse complement strand
GATACCAACAAGTGCTTGACGACAGGAACCTGATATAGCTGTCTTCTGAGATGCTTACAGCCATCCATAGGACTGAGCATAGGTTCCCCAATGAAGGACCAAGAGAAAGGACCTAAGGAGCTGAAGGCGTTTGCAGCTCCATAGGAGGAACAACAATATGAACTAACCAGTACCCTCAGAGTTCCCAGGGACTAAACCACCAACCAAAGAGTACACATGGTAGGACTCATGGCTCTAGCTGCATATGTAGCAGAGGATGGCCTAGTAGGACATCAATGGGAGGAGAGGCCCTTGGTCCTGTGAAGGCTCTATGCCCCAGTGTAGGGGAATGCCAGGGTCAGGAAGCAGTAGTGGGTAGGTTGGTGAGCAGGGTGTGTGGGAGGTGGGAGTGGGTAGGGGGAGGAGATTTTCAGAGGGGAAACCAGGAATGGGGATAACATTTGAAATATAAATAAGAAAGTATCCAACAAAAAAGGAAAAGTTATAAGCTAAAAAGGTATATCTTAGCCATTTTATATTTAAAAAATTCTCAGCACTTCTAATGTTTTAATTATAATACACCAAATAACCTTTTTATTTCCTTGTTATATATTCCTTGAAATTATAACTGATACAGAGTTTTCAATGATTTGAACTTTTTAATAAAGAAAATATTACAGATTCTCTTATTGATGACAAAAATCACTATGCTTGGAGTTAGCTTGCCTGGTCATACCTGTGGCTGCATATTATTGGGAAAGATGAGGATTGCTTCATGTGTATATGTGTGTACACAAAAGGGGCAGGTAATGTGAAACCTGTCAGTTCTTTTTCTTTTTTCTTTTCTTTTCTTTTCTTTTTTTTTTTTTAAGTGTTTATGAACTTGTCATTCTTTTGCTGGGCTAGTCTAACCAAGACAACATGACACCCAGCACTTGTCTCTGGGTATAGAGAAAATTAGAAGACTTCATATAGGCAAAAGGTTATGAAGACAAAGAAAGCAAAAGTAATTTTAAAGCTCAGTGATCCTCAGGTAGTAAAGGGAAAGCAGCTCATCAAAGTTGGCTTTTCACATACTTTACTTTATTACTTTATAACTTTATAACTTTATTTATTTATTCATTTATTTATTTATTTGTGACAGGGTTTCTCTGTATAGCCCTGTTTATCTGGAACTCACTCTGTAGACCAGGAATTCAGACCTCGAACTCTTGAATTCCACCTGCCTCTGCCTCCCAAATGATGGAATTAAAGGCGTGAGCCACCAGTTCCTGGCACAGTAAATTACTATATTTAAATGCTATCTAGTTCCAGAAAAAATGCTGTGTTATATCTTTTAATGTAGACAGTGGTAAAAATTGAAGTAAAACTATTTTCTTCTATACAATATAGATCCCTTCCAGTCCCATGTGCATCACAATTCTATGTTCTTTCAGTGCTAAAATTAGAATGGTTTTCTTCAATTTAAACAGTGATCCTCTTCAATAAGTTGTAAAATCTACTTTAAACTATATTTTTTCAGACTCCATGGGTCTAGGTATTATTCATAAGGAGGAAAAGAAACATATTCTTGGTAGCCTTCGCTATTCTCTTATCCTAAGGTACATTAGATCTCCCAAACATGTCAGCCAGCCTATAACTAATGTGTTTGCCTCTCCTCCATCGACTCTTTGTTATTAGTTCTGCCCTTGGATGTGACTCTGTTTTCTACCAAAGAACATGTCCTAATTTCTCTCTTTGTTAAGACAGTTTCTATTGTAGAGGGCAGTTTGTGATTTCCCCACACACTTGGCAGATATCCTCATTCCTAGTAATGAAAGCATCCACAACAGCAGTGAATATCAGTGGTAACAATGCACCTCTGCAAGCTCTTTCCCAAGCTGATGCATCTGGCCTCCTTGAATGGCATTCATTACAGCCATGTACCAAGATAATAATACACCAAAGCAAATGATGCCAGCCATCTCTCTATTTTACCAATTACCTCTTGGGCTTTGTTCAAGTGGAGAAAAAAAAAAAGCATTCTAAATCCTGGATTAATCTATGCTCTGTTGGCAGGATTCTATGGCCTTTCACAGTCATAAGATATAGACCACTCTAAAGTCAGGATGCACAGTTATATCTGGAACTCTAAGCTAACATTATAATCAATGCAGTCCAGAAATACAGAAAAATTGATTTAAAGAGCTTTTGAATTATTATCTCATTCAAAATTATCATATAATTTTAATGATCAAAGGACAAATGTGCCCTAACAGGGAAGGCACAAAGATTCATGCTCAGAAAAGCCACAGGACACTGTCTTCCATAGAATCCATTCTTCTCCAAAGAAGGAAATTGCACCGCACCGCAATTTTGACTTCATAAAACTGTTGAAGGTACCAGTGAGGGTCACAAAATGATTTTGTGTTTATTATAACCATGTCCCTTCTTTACTTATTGCTCAGGTTCCTATCATATTACAATTGTATTACAAAACAAAAGATATAGCATTACCCTCACATATGGATGGAATTATTTTTGGTTTTAAGATACGCAGTGTACATGATGACAGAGAGGGAGGAAGACATGAGGGTATCTATCTGTAATCAGTACTTGGGAACTCAAAGCAGGAAGATAAGGAGTTCAAGGACAGCCTGGGCTACCAGAGACCATAATTCAAACAGAACAGAACAAACAAAACTACAATACAAAAGTGAAATTGTAAGTGGGAGATAATCATGAGAAAGGAAACAAATTGTTCAAATAACAACAAAATGAAATTGAAGCTGAACTGAAGTGTCATAGAGATGATAAGATTTTATGGAAGGCAGCTGGAGCTCCTGTGATCAAATTACATGCTATTCATCTTGAAAAGGCCAATGTTTTGCATTGGCATATGTACCTAATATACCATATGGGCCATTTCATAGACATATTTACATACATGTTAGTACACATACAAAGAGATATGAGTATAGAAGTACATAAAATTCTCTCATATATAGCATATAATATATTCTAATGACTCTATGCCAACTATTATAATCTGAATTAAAAATGTTCTGGTAATTATAACTCTTAATTAGTATATTATAAGTTGTACAATACTAATGAAGATTAAACATAAATTCCAATGCCTGAGGAAATGAATTTTGAAGTTATCATTTTGAAAGTAATGAAAAATAATTTTTGACAAGTATAATAGTATTTATCTAATATATTCTACTTTAGCAATATTAGACATTAGAGAGTTAATATTTTATGTGTTGTATGCATTTGCTTAGCTTATATTATCTATTCATTGCCTTCTGCCTTTCATATTAAAGAATCTGTGTTTAGCAAGGGTAGGACTTTTATCTTATGTAATTTGTGTTTTCTTGATAGCATCTCTCCTCACCTGGCATTTCATTAGCTCTGGGACCTACCATATTCTTTATTTCTTTTAATTCACATGTTTATGCATATATATATATATATATATATATATATATATATATATATATATATGTGTGTGTGTGTGTGTGTGTGTGTGTGTGTGTGTGTGTGTGTGTGTGTGTGTGTGAGAGAGAGAGAGAGAGAGAGAGAGAGAGGGAGGGAGAGAGAGATCATGTGGTATTTAGTTTTCTGTGCCTTATCATTTCACTTGCTTTGCTATCTATCAGATTCTTCATGGATAACTCACTTTAAAAGTACTAAATACTGCGCCACATTGTATAAGTACTACTTGCCATTAGTTTGCCTATTGATAGGTGACTCCACATCTATTACTGTAGCATAGTTCTACAGCAAATCAATTTCTTTATGACACCAATTTCTTTCTGTTTTAATACACACCCAAGAGATGGATTGCTGTTATATGAACATTCTACTTTTAACATAATTTTTACAAGAGAAGAGTTTTTGATAAATATCTTTATGTGCCTGGCTATATTACTTTAACATGGACAAAGGGTTTATTTCAAATTATAAACATAATACAGAATCTCTTCACAGATGTACCAATGCAGATAGTACTGTCTCTTAACTCTTTCCTTTTTTACTTAATTACTTTACAACCCATTCACTGCCTCCCTCCCACTCACTTCCTCCCACAATCCTTCCTCATCTCCCCTCCCTGTCCCCTCTGAGCAGGTGGTCGTGCACTTCTGGGTATCCCTCCACCCCGGCACATCAACTTTCCCAGTGAGGACAGATATGGCAGCTCAGCTAAAAGAATATATTCTGTAGACAGGCAACAGCTTTTGGGATAGCCCCTGCTCCAGTTGTTTGGAATGCTCATGAAGACCATTCTGCATATCTGCTACATATGTGCACTGAGGCCTAGGTCCAAACTGTATATGTTCTTTGGTTGGTGATTCAGTTTCTGAGAGCCACAGGGTTCAGGCTGTTTAACTCTTGTCAGTCTTTCTGTTAAGTTCCTATTTCCTACAGGATCCCACAATCCTTCTTCCCATTCTTCCATAGGAGTCTTCTAGCTCCATCCACTGTTTGGCTGTGGGTGTCTGCATCTGTCTGAGTCAGCTGCTGGGTGGAGCCTCTCAGAGGACAGCCATGCTAGACTACTGTCTGCAAGCATTATAGAGCATCATTAATAGTGTCTGGGATGTCCTTCAGCTGAAGAATGGATTTTAATAAATGTGGTACATCTATAGAATGGAATACAATTCAGGTATTAAAAATGAACTCATCATGGATTTTGCATGGATAGAACTTGAGAATATCCTGAGTGAAGTAGCCCTGTTCCAAAAGAACATGCATGGTATATATTCATTTATAAGTGGATACTAGTCAGAAAATATAAGATAACCATACTACATTCCACAGACCAAAAGAAGTTAAACTAGAAGGAAGGCACAAGAGAGGATCCTTGAATCTCACTCAGAAGGGGAAATAAAATAGTCATGAGATGCAGATGGATGGAGGGAACTGGGTGGGAGAGGGGATATGGAGGGGAAAAGGGCTCAAGATCAAGTGTGGAGAGGGACAGGAGAGATGGCCAGATGGCCATGAGCATGAATAGAAATCTGCAACTGATGAGGGTATGGAGATAGGGTGTATAGTAGGATGAGGCAGCGACCTGGAATAAGGGAGGTACCCATGCCTAAGAATCAATGGGGGTGATCTTAACAGGGACTGACAGCATTGGGGATATGGAACCTGAAGAGGCCATCTCCTATGGCCAGGCAGGAAACTCGGTGGAGCAATAGATACAGAAACCTTTTGACCCAAAACGTATCCTTTATACCAGAAGTGCAGAGATGGGAGATGGGGCAGGAACTGAAGGAATGACCAACCAAAAACCAACCCAAGTGAGACTCATTGCATGTGCAAGCACTAACTTTAATTTTTTTTTTAATTTAAGTAAGCTTTACTCTCAGGTCCATGGGGTAAATAAACCTGAGCAAGCCCTGAGGTCTCCTCATACATGGAATGAAGAATGAGCCTATCAACACAACCTGCCCACATATGAGTAAGTCACTCTCTCAATTTCTGAGGACAGCTTAAACTTGATCAAATGGTTGAAGTGTTTAAAAAAAGAGAAATGTTTTTTTTTTCCTAAAATGAAACCACATGAAGGGCAAAGAAGAATTAGAAACACAACAATATAATTACAGAAGTGTATGGCAGGTAGATGGTTCTACTTGGTCTCTCTAGCTTAGAAGGAGTAGTGTACCATTCCCGACAATCTGCTTTATCATGTAGGCAAAATGGAAGAAGATGGGAATTGAGATTCCATGTGCATTTAAAATATTGCTTCTCCTAGCTCCAGAAAAACATGGGCATGTTGAGTTAAGAAACACAAGGATAGAAAATAAACTAAAATGGAAAGCTTTCTTTCTCCATTTCCAAAGACAGAGAAATAATTAGATAAATGAATATTTGGAGAATTAAAAATAGTGAAAAGTTTACCAGTGTTTTCTCTCAGATTCCCATCTCAGGCATCTGTGTGTCTAGCTAGTCTGCCATTTGAAATCCACAGACAAAGCATATTTCTTTGAAGGAAGGTGGTACTGAGAATGAAAATGTCCAAACCCAAGGCCAGTAGCTGGGCTTCATTTTATTAAAACTCTCCCTGGGAATCCTTTAATAAATAGTCAGGCCTTCCAAATTTCAGAGAGAAACTCCTCAAATGTTTTAAGTATTTTATTCTTCTTGTGTATGTTGATCTTGTGAATGAAGTCTCAGGATGTGTTTCCTTCAAATGGTGGATCCTGTCTAGGGCCATGCAGGAGGAATGACAAATGGCTCTAGAACTCATGAAGCAGCCTACCCTTTAGCACAGCCAAGATGCATGAACGTTGGTTGAGGCAGGACTGCAAGGACTCATGTTCTGAGGACTTCATGCTCTATGGGGGTCTGCTATGCCTGCTGCACTCACTTCTCTTTTAATCTACAAATTGTCTGAAAACTCTAAATGGCTTTCCAGACCATTGCTGGGTAGTATCTCTGGCACTCACAATAATGGTGCTTGATCTCTTTTAAGATACTTACAAGATAACTTTTAAAAATAGATAATAAAATAATTAATCCTTTCTTTGTAATTGCAAATTACTGCCTGCAAATGAGAGAAACTGGCTGAGAAAACTATCTTGCTTGTTTAATGTATTTGTTAATCTATAATGAGTTGCCTAGTTATGAATATATATAGGTTCTTGGGAGTAATTTGTTTTCTTTACCTGCACTATATAATGTTATTTCTTGTAAAGTTATTGGGGAACATACTGTTTTTCCATGGCCATCTATTAGAAGAAAATTAAAATGTAATCACATTGTAATTTTATACTGCTTGAAATATTTCTCTGGGATATATAAGTCATGGGAGAAAGCATAGAGTCTTTGGAACATTTTTCCTTCCATCCACCAAATATGTGTATGTATGCATATTTGTAAAATTTGTGTGAGAGTGTATTGGAACTTTGCTCCTTCCACCCTCCAAGTGTGTGTGTGTATATGTGTATATATATATATATATATACATATATATATATATATATATATATATATATATATATATATATATATGTGTGTGTGTGTGTGTGTGTGTATATATNGTACTATGTATGTATGTATGCATATATGTATATAATTATGTGTGTTTGTTAAATGCTTGGAAACTGCTTGTTGAAACTTTGTGCCATTCACCCACCAGATATAATGTATCTGGTATACATATAATATCTCATATAATGTATGTGCATAATGTTCATGTGTATATGTACACATGTATATGTGTGAATGCTTGGAACCTCTTTGATGGAATCTTGTTTTAATCATTCAGTGTCTATATGTCTATATGAATGTCTGTAGGTCTGTTTGCATGTATGTATATATGCATATATATATACATATACATATACATATACATATACATATACATATACATATGTATATATATATATATATATATATATATATATATATATATGTGTGTGTGTGTGTGTGTGTGTGTGTGTGTGTGTGTGTGTGTGTGTGTATTATGGATTTGTATTTGTCTATACTAATTTCTTGAAGTGTGCCTTTTGCGTCATTCACTCAGTGTGTATGCATATGTATGAATTTTCTCTCTTTCCTCTTATTTTGTAGGCCCCAAAGAGTTAAAAGGGTTCAGAGTGTTTTTGAGTGCTAGCCTCAGTAAATTAAGCTTTGTTCCCTCAGATAAAAGCCTGCTTAGTAATTACTCTAATCACTGGCTGCTATAGGCAGCATCCCCCAACTCTCTCTGGAACAGCCCTAGTCAGCAGCTCTACTCACTGACTCCCATCATCTGCCTCAGCCCTAGTCAGCAGCTCTACTCACTGACTCCCATCATCTGCCTGACTCAGTTTATCCACCCCATAGATGCCAAAGCTGGCTATTGTCAGGATCCTTTAACCAGATCAAAATTAGAACATGCCTCTAATGTCTTCTTTTAATATTATTAATAGGAAGTTCATAGCCTGGATATAAGGTCCTGGGGGCAGTTAGATGTCTTCAGTGGGATGTGATGTAAGGGATGTATGAAGTACAGTCTTGAAGTATCCCTTCTGTGCAGCCCTCTCTTCCATTGCATCCAATGTTAGCAGCCTGTACTGCATGTTTCCTATAAACAATCCATTTCAAGGTTATCCTATTGTATAACTTAAACATGCATGGAATGTAGATTGGCACTCTTTTGTCATTTTGCTTATCTTTTATCTAACTTTTAGTATGCAACAGAGGGATTTGAGATTATAGGAGGCAGGAAAAAATTATTGTGTAACTGGGTAACCATGTAGGAATTGGGTCTAGCTTAAACAAATTAGCTCAAGTTTTTCTGAGTATAAGGACATTTATATGGACTTTGACCACTCACAAGGAATGTTTCTTATATATTTATTTATTCATAACAATCTTCAGAGGCAGATGATAGGAATCCTCTTCCTACTTGTGAAGTTGAAATTAAAGAAGACTTTATATGGCTCGTTCAAATTACACAACTGGAATGTAGTAGCTACAGTACACTTAGAGTCTTCCACTGTAACCCATTGAGATGAGTGTAAAGATCTCTACTATCAAATGATAGAACATGTTTCTCTTTCCTTTCCTTTCCTTTCCTTTTTTCCTTTCCTTTCCTTTCCTTTCCTTTCCTTTCCTTTCCTTTCCTTTCCTTTCCTTTCCTTTCCTTTCCTTTCAAATTCTTCTCTTATTCTTTTCTTTCTTTCTTTCTTTCTTTCTTTCTTTCTTTCTTTCTTTCTTTCTTTCTTTCTTTCTTTCCTTCCTTCCTTCCTCCCTCCCTCCCTCCCTCCCTCCTTTCTTTCTTTCTTTCTTTCTTTCTTTCTTTCTTTCTTTCTTTCTCCTTCCTTTCTTTCTTTCTTTCTTTCTTTCTTTCTTTCTTTCTTTCTTTCTTTCTTTCTTGTTTTGTTTTTCGAGACAGGGTTTCTCTACATAGCCCTGGCTATCCTTAAAGTCACTCTGTAGACCAGGTTGGCCTCGAAGTCAGAAATCCACCTGCCTCTGCTTCCCAAGTGCTGGGATTAAAGGTGTGTGCCACCACTGCCCTACTCATGAGGTGTTTCTTAGTTCTACAGTTCTGACAAAAATTGGTTTAAAAATAAAATACATGTTTAAGGCTATACTGTATACTTATATAAGGAGAGAATTTTGAGGAGCTAGCATGAAGTTATACCATATGTAAATTTAACATCAAGAGTATACAGCTGACCAGAAAATGAGAGATAAAGATATTCAAGAACTGTCTTCCTAGTCCTGTTAGAGATAGGATGTGCACTGATATTATCTCACTGCAGCCGAGTCTATTGTTTAATGTTTTTCATATACAGTTTTCACCTTAGGCACTGTCTCAGAAGTTAGGCCCTTGTGATTCAGTTTTATTTGGTTTATGATAGAAACATTTTTTAATGTACTTGTACAGTAGTAGTTCTGTGTGATACCATCAAAATAAATGAACAGACGGTGGTGTGTTAAAAATTAACAGGTTTGAATGTAAGATAGTTTTTAGATCCCTTATATACAAATTTGAGTATGAATCTAAGTTGGTATGAGAATGTTATGATTGGAATCTTCAGTATTCTCCATTAGGCACACACTTTGAAAGCTTGTTCTCCAGCCAGTCTCACTATGCTGGGAGCCCGAGGGATCTTTAGGAGATTGAGGCTGGTTGATAGAGGCACATCACTATTATTCAGTACTTGAAAGCTATTTCTAAGTCCTGGTTCCTGATATACTGTGCTCCTTGGTCTTAGGTTGTGTCAGTAGACCTTAAGGACTATAACATGTTCCTGCTACCATGGTGGGAACTGTTCTACAATATCTTCACCACAATAAACTGAAATCCTATGAAACTGTAATCAAAGTAAATCATTCCTCCCTACCTGTTTTCTGTGAAGCATTGTAGTCAAAGTGATGTAACAATAAAAATACAGGGCACAAAAATACATTATGTAAGACTGCAGGATGTATTATGGCCTGGAATTTGGTGATATAGATTTTGGAATACATATGTATACATGTACACAAATAGATGTATAGTAACACACAATAATAATTTTTATGATGAGTGTATGCCTAAAAGCAGGGAGACAACCACACTCCTGGTTTTCTGTGATATCACCTTATATCTCTAAAGAAGATGCGATGCCAATTAATAACCAAGTAGTAAACAATATTTACATTGGAAAAAAAAGGAATTAAAGAGCTTAGCTGGATGGTACAAACAGTGGACTTTCTTAACTGAAGTCTTTTACATTGCTTACCTTCAGATGGTCATGACCAAGCCTCACGGTTGATAATTCAGCCTGGTGGTAATGAGCTTATTCTTCCTTTCTATAAGGGAGTTAGTGGAACTAATAAGTCTATGTCATTGACGATGACTGGTTATTAGGTACAGCATAGCCATTTTGGCTAAGAGTGCACATTAATCTTCCCAGAATATATTATTTTCTAAAGAAATTTGCTATAACAATATTGGCCACCATCCTACCCATGATGCTGTAATAAATCCTCCATCCAATTTGTAAGCAATTACAGTACACTTGGTAGACCTCAATGTTATAATTACAATCTGAAAATTACAATTGAAATTGAGAGTAAGATTAGCCTTTGGCCACCCTGCCTTTATTTGATCCACCCCAATACTGTGCTTTTGTGTGGGACAGAGTTCACAGTTAGTAACTATTGTTTGGTGGGACAAGTGGTCAATGACAAGGACAATGTAAAACTAAGTGCCTAAGATCTTTCCTAAGGCATCACCATCAACTGCAGCCCATTTAATTGCACACAGAGGAAATAACACCAGAATTGTAAAATTAAGAAATTGACTCGCCTTGCCCTTCAAGAAGACCTGAATTTGTTTCCAGGGTTTATATTTGGGAGCTCACAGTTGCCTGTAACTCCAGCTTAAAGGATTCTTATTCATCTTCTACTTTCTTTGAGTACTTGTCTACAAATGAAATACATGCTGAATAGTGTCTTGTTAACATGACACAAGTTAGAGTCATTAGGGAAAAGGGAATCACAATTAAGAAAATGCCTGCATAGAGCTGGCCTAGAGGCAAGCCTGAGGAGGATTTTCTTAGTTACTAATTGATGTGGGAGGGCCTACCCCATCCTAATGTGGGTGGAGCCACTCCTGGGTGGGTGGCATTAGGTTGTATAAGAGCAGATTGAGCAAACAGTGAACAAGCCAGTGAACAAACCTCTTCCAGGGTCTTTGCAATAGTTCTTGCCTCCAGGTTCCAGCCTTGAGTTCCCACCCTAATTTCCCTGAATAATTAACTACAAGCTTTAAAATGCAAAGAACCCTTTCCTCACCAATTTGCTTTTGATCATCTTGTTTGACAGCAATATAACTCTAAGTCAGATAGGATATATTTACACACACACACACACACACACACACACACACACACAATTTAAAAAAAATCTAATCATGGTATACTACACAAACCATATATAATTTCATAATTTGTTTAGTATGAGCACATCTCTTCTTTTAATCACACCATTTGCCTGATATTGTGTCAGCAACTGTGATCACTATTTGGAACTTATCTAAACCACATCTTTCTTGGATTCCAGGCAAAAGCAAATTTCTGAAAGAAGATAGAAGGAAATGTATCTGGATATAGAGGTAGTAAACTGTCCTCAAATACAAGTACACACATATCTATGTGCCTACCATATGGCAAAGAATTTCAAAAATTAAAGTTTGAGGAGAAAAAGAACACCAGGACATCTGACATTAGAGTCATTTGTCATTCTATACAGTCTTCGGGATGTTTGGTTGTTATGTTTATTTCTTCAAAAAATATTAGAATTTTGCTTTGTATTGTATTAAGTTTCTAGACCATAAAATAATGTCATTTACAAAATATTTCATTTATCGCATTATTCTAAGTGTATTTTCATTTATATCTGTACACCCCCCCTCATCATTACACCCTCCAGCTACTGGTACTAAGGTCCACTCCCATCTTTTCTTTGTCATATCCTCTCTTTTATCATGAATCATAGTCCTTGATTCTGAACAGTGCTACCCATATGCAGCTGAGTGTGGGCCATGCAGCATCACATGGGCAATATATGGGTAAGTAATGCCCCTAAAAGAGGATGACTCTTCATAGTCAGCGATCATCCACCATCAACGCCCTCTTTGGTAACAAGGGAATCTCAGTCATCTCTCCCCATAAATATTGGAATTTTGCCTGCCTGGCTATTTTTCAGGTTTTGTGCACGTGGGCACAGCTGCTGTGAGTTAATGCATGCAGGATTTATGTCATGTCCAGAAGTCAGCATTCCCCATCTCTCTTCTTTATCTGCCAACCTTGACATTTTTTTTTCCCACCCAGGTTCTGTGGTATTCTCTGAGTCTTCGATGAGGGAGAATAATAAAAAATGATAGTGCTGTAGCTGAACACTCATGGTGACTTCTACTTGGCATTCCATCAATTATAATTTTCTTTATTGCTCACTGAAATTGCAAGAGAGTTTGTTCCCTCTTTGACCAAATTTGGGAATAACACAAATCTATGGATAAAAACACTAATATTTGGCAGGTAATTTGATATCATGATTATTTTACACATCAGTAGTCACCTCTTCCCTTGGGCCTTTGATTTCATCCATGATTAGGAATTGACCAGTTTTCCATTGCCAGATATGAAACTGTTCCTCTGGACCCACCTCATATCCTATCTAAAAGTGGCTGTTAAGTCTCATATTCAACATGCGAGTATTACACCTGTATATGTGTGAGAGGATTGGTGTAAACATTTTAGTAATATTAACTCTTTTAACCTATGAACAGAGGGGACCAATTCATTTATTTGTATACTTTTTAATTTCTTCATCGATGTACTATAGTTTTCATTTACTAATCTATTATGACTATTACTCCAACTATAGCATTTCAAACAATTCAGTTTTGGATACTAGTGACCAAGTAAATTGAAATTTTAATTTATTTTTGAACAATGTGTTCCTAATATATAGAAATTTTACTTCTCTGTGCCTTGAAAGTTTACTACATATGTGTGTTACTTCTTTTGGTTATTTGGTGGGCCTTTTATAGTTTTTCTATATATAGGATAAATACTGTCTATTCATTAAGATAATTTTATTTCCTTTCTAAGTTTTTCTTAATATTTATTTCATTTTACATATTATGCTCATTCTTCATTTCTTTTGGTTTTCAGTTCTATGGAATATACTTTTCTGTCCTTTCATGTTCAGACATTTTGTGTTCCATAGTTGTGTTGGGGAGCAGTCTCTTGGAATGGAAGTAACACAATCCAATGTGATACAAAGCAGGAAATGGGGGTGGGAGATTGAGGTCAAGATGGAAAGAGTGGGGAGAAGGAACAAATAACACCAAGGCTGTTTGATAAAGCCTCAAGGGATCAAATTATTTTATATTTAACTAATGCTATACATAATGTATATAAATATGTGTATATGTATCTTAAAAGGAAATTATGCTACTTGCCTCAAAACTAGGAATGAGAAACTTCCTTTCAAATGGTTGGTCGGTGTAGTCCAAATGACTTCCAAAACAGTATAGACTTTTAAGGATATCCTTGATTGTCTCTTAGAAGTTGAAGGTAACCAGCTATTGTGAAAGACACCTCACACTTAAGACACATAATGCAGATGATTCCAGCTAGATGTAGCCAGAAAGCTTCCTTCCTGTGATTGGGCTTCCATGGTACCAGAAAAAACTATATAAGTTGTCATGGAAGCAAGCTGTGAATTGTTCCACTCTGCCTTGATGGAGTGAAATAGCCCGAAACCAAAACAAATCCCTCTAAGCCCTCATGTGACTCTCCTCCTCTGGCTATATTGTTGGGTATTTTGATGACAATGATGCAAAAAGTGGTCCTGGAGGTTAATTCCACAGAAGGTAGCCTCACAGTGGCTTTGTAGAATGCACTTGGCCTCTCGGTATGCTTGGTGTGGCTTTCTGGGAACTTCCCTTGAGCTGGGGTGTGCAGACAGTAGCCTAATGGTTCAGGGCATAGCAGCTGGCCTGGCAAGTGATTTGAGTCAGATGCTGGAGTCAAGAGTAAAATCATATGGTCTCCTTCCAAATTTGGCAGATATACTTCTCAAAAATCCTCACCCAGGTTTTCAAGAGGGGAGTGAAAGCAACACGGTCCACCTTTCTTGCTTCAGTGCTTCTTTCGGAATTATTGTGCAATACCCAGTTATAGTTGTGATCTTCTAAATGGATTCATTTGCGTTATGAAATAATTCTAGTGCATGGATAACTCATTAAATTTCAGTTTCTTCAAGGGGACCACATGATGGAAAGATCCTTTTCATGATCTTGCTGGCATGATTGTCAAGAGACTCTAGTCTCTGGACTAGTCATCTACCTCCTGACAGGATGGAGAGGACTCACTTTATTGAACAATGCAAATTTTCCTTTCATGAGTAATTTCTACTACTTTTAGTTTCCTTTGTTTTGGGCCTACATTTCTCAAAATAATCCTTATGCCAAAATAGCCTGTTTGGGACTGGTGTAATCTAACCTAATCATCTACTACAATCTATTTCACCAATTGTGTTGTTGTTATTGTTATTATTGATGTTTATCAGATATTCTTGTTATTGTAGGCTTAATGGTTGAGTTGCATCAACCTCTGGAATAGCTGTGATTATAGGCTTTTGCTACTATGTCTAGCTTGAGTTAGCCAGTTTCATAATTTAAGGCTTAGGTCCTATCCATTTTCTTTTCTTCCTTTTAAAAGAATTTACATACAGAACTGGAAAATTTCCAAGAAGTAATATCTTTACACATATCTTTAGTTTTCTCGTAGGAATGTAGATTTATATTGGAATCTCTTAAGTCAAACTTACTTAAGGTTTTGATAAAATATAAAGCAACATTCTTTGAGAATACAGATAGATCTTCTACACATTACACCCACAGAGAAAGCTCTTCTCAACATATCTGCTTCTATTTCAACATTCTCAAACATTCCATCAGTCAGGAAGTGACCAACTTAAGGTTCCTTCTATGCTTACTTGTATGGTTTCCTTTTAATATCCTTGATTTAGACAGTCATGAGGTTATTGAGGTAATTAGGGATCAGGCAGAAAAGGGAAGAAAAAAACCAACAGAAAATAGATAGTCAATGACCAAATCACCAAGAAATTATTCTTTATTGTATTAGTTCTAAAATCAAAGCAACCCCAGGGTCTGAATATAACTATGTCTCTTCTCTCTCTCTCTCTCTCTCTCTCTCTCTCTCTCTCTCTCTCTCTCTCTCTCTGACTTGTTTGGGAAGAACATCTGACTAGAGCACCTGAAATAAGTCCTCCCATCTCTACTAGAAATAAGGAATATTCTACAAGAGGAGAAATCAGGAGTGACTGAGAAAGCCCTCTAATACCCTAAATGGCTAGTGTCAAATTCAGTCCCTGTCAAATTTAGTCCTTCCTCTTGAGGAAGGTACACCACCATTTGAGGGTAACATTTGTAAAGCTTACATTGTGCCTTGAGTGACAAGCAAAGACAAATGGATCAAACAGCAATGCTATTCTTGGAGAGTGTTTTTTCTTTCTTTCTTTCTTTCTTTTTTTAATTGCTCAGTTAGGGTTCACTGGACATAATTGAACAGCTCCCTGATTAGAGGGCACAGGGTACGCAGGGCAGAAACCAGCTGTCAGGAGTCTCTTGCACTTTCAGTGGGTTCCTCCCTTAGGTCTTCTCCCTTCTGGGTGAATGGAACTGCACTATTTACTCATGGTCATTTCATAGGAAGGGAGGACATGAAGTCCCTTGATCCATTCAGCCAGAGAATAGCAGGAAAATAGCCTGGGAGAGTTTGTCTTTCAAAACCAGATGTTAACTTTGAAAACCTCAAACTTCAGGTTTTTTTTATTAACTGAGAGCATCATACCTCATTACTGGGAAAAGGATGTGAGTGCTTGGGGAAGAGTTAGCCATTCTTGCTGAATGCCTCTTTCCTGACTTGTTGCTGATTAAGGCTGATATCTTGCACCAGGGTCTTGTTCTCCTGGGAAGGAGCATTTTTCTGCCAGCATTTGTCTTTGTCTTTGCCATTGCCATATCCAGAATTCAGCAACCACAGTTCTTTACCTCTAAAGCCCAAGCTGCAAGCAGCTACTTCAGTTTGGTTCTGTGGTTTTCAAAACATTGCAGAAGGATAATAGTGCATCCTTCCTCTGTAGCCATGCCCCCATTTGCTGAAGCAAATCTATTACAATTGTCCTTGCCCTGCTCTGAATACAAAATAATTTTAGAATTAATAGACATGGCTGTGAGAATAGCCAACTTTCAAGTAATTTGCTCCTGATCATAAAAGTGTAACCATTTAGAATTTTAAAATGTCAAAAGCAATGTTGATTATACATATGATTTGCCTTAATATATTCCCTTTCTATAGTTCTACCAAGCAATCTTAATGGGAATTATAATACTGGATATAAGGGAATATTGGCCCACTGGACCAGAAGAACCAGTGATCTGGTTGACCTGGGCTTGACTATTCTGGAATGATTAATGCTATTGATATTGGTCCATCACTAGTATAGACTATAGCTGGATGCTTGGTCTAGTGGATCCTTCAACCTGGTTGTACACCCCATCAAAGTTGCTAACCTACACAGGACAAATGTTAACAAGGGCAGAGGTGGTGACAAATATTTTATACATTTAAGGTTTTTGGAACTATGGTTTTTATCCACATGATAGTCTGAATTATTATTTTAATCCCCAAAACTATTTACATTGAGACTTTACAGGGTGAACAAATCTGGTTTTGTTTAGGGATCTATCTATCTATCTATCTATCTATCTATCTATCCATCTTTCAGCTATCTATCTGTAGTATGTGTATCTATATGTGTACTTTCACACATATGTGCATGCAGTAATAAAAAAGTAATATTATAAAAGGTCATGAATTTTAAAGAGAGTAGGAAGGGTTTTATGGGAGGTTGGAGAGAACAAAGAAGAAATGTTATAATTATTTATATATAAAAGAAAATACAGGATCTTGCATTCAAAATTACTCACATTTTAAGACAGTGACAACAGACACTTGACTAAAAGATTATTCTGAGCATTCCTTCTGAGTGCCTATATGAGAAGTATGCCAGTGAGGCTGATTCAACTACACGATCGCCTTTCCCAGCACCCTCTGAAGTCTCATAGTTCCATTTCATTGAAATAAACAATCTCCTTTCATAAACAGAAAGACATCTCATAGAAATGATGTGATTTTATGTTTAATTATTTTAAATAATGTTTTTAGGCATGATCTGGAACTCACAATCCTCCTGCCTTAGCTTTCTAGTACTGAGATCACAGATATGGGCCAGCATGCCTGCCAGAAATATTGTAACTTGTGGATGCAATTTTGTGTTATTCAGTAATTCAGAATTAGCATAATTCATTGAATTGTGAAGGAAAGTTCCTGGAAAGGGATTGTATCTGAAAAGGCTGATTGACTGATTAGAATTTCAGTGATGTGTAGAAATTAGAATGTAGCAACCAGAGCTTATGACAGTTTATCTTGGACTATCTTTATCTCTTAAAGAACCATCCCTTGTGAGCCTCTATGTCCGACTTAACATCCTGTAACTAGCAGATAAAACTAGACCTAACACATTGATAAGCAGATAAAAGCATTTGGGGTATATTAATTGAACAAGACACTACTCTCCACCATTCAAAGTGCCAAGAATCTATGGGGAGCATCAAAGGCTCATAGCTAAGATTATTCCAATCTGCTGGTTACACACTTCATATTTCCATGACTATACTTTAAAAATACTTCGATTTGTGACAATCTTTTACAATACAAAATCCATAAAATAGCTTCGACAAGGAGTCTGTGGTGATATAAATCTATACTTATCTAAGTTATGGTCATCCACACTGGTGTTCAGAATGAACGGTGTCTTCCCACCTTTGAAGAGAGAGTTGTGTGCAAGTTTGTTTCATTTTTATTTAAAATTCTGTATATTTTGTTTTTTTTCCTTCCCCTACCTCAGTTTCTTCCATCTCTTCCTAACCTCCCTTCCCACTCAGTTCATGTTCCTCCTCTCTCTAACAAAAGGAAAAAGAAAAAACCAAAGAAAAGGACAAAGCAAAAAGCAATGAAACACAAAACAAATTAGAAAAAGAAAATCATTAATATGAAAATTAGCAAAATAACACAAAAGCACATGCAAAACACATGAATTTTGCTTTGGGTTGGCTGACTGCTTCTGGGCATGGGGCTCTCCCTGGAATGTAGTTGATATATGCAGTATTTTTCCATTGGAGAAAATCTGATTTTCTTTCTTCTAGCAGGTATCACTTGCAACAAGCTTCTTGCTTAGAGGTAGAACTTTGTGTCTACTTCCCCTTCTCAGCAGTGGGGTTCCTGTCTGGAGCTGAGCAAGTCTTATGCATGCTGTTACAATGTGTGTGAGTTCATATGTTAAGTGCCTTTTGAAAAGTCACATGGAAAACTAATATATATGTATCTGTATGTGTATATGTATATATGTATGTGTGTGTGTGCATGTGCATGCATGTGCATGTGCGCACGTGCAAACACACAAACACACACACACACACACACACACACACACACACACACACACACAAACATACAGAGCTACCATATAATAGGGATACAATGTCCCAACTAGACATATTATGATGCCAAGTAAAAATTGATAGAGCCAGAAATGCATTTCATTTAGCTGAGTTGTTGACCAACACAGTCACAGGCAAATACAAAGTTTAAAGTGATAGTATGATCCAGTTGCTGAAGACACAGCTTATTTAGGTCATTGCACATGGAGAAATCAAGGGGATGCCCTCTTAAAATTTTACCTTCTACTGAATATCATTCATAGTGTGGGGAGATACTTTCCATGCTTCCAGAGGAGAGAATTAATGATCAGTTTCACCTAGGTACAAATCCCTTGTCCCCAAGTTATAATTGGACAAAGGTGGTACAAATGTTATTGGAGTAATCACCCATTTTTCCCATTAGATTTAAAGCCCACTGCATTAGGTGTAACTTATAAGTGGCACTGATAAAATGGGACAAGAGCCTGAGAATGGTTATGTCATGGCCCTAGTGGAAAACATACTACTGTTATTCAGCTAAGGAAACAGCAGTATAATGACTCTTAATGAAATATTCCTATCCCTCTAGAGAAGATTATCTATCAGCCACCACCAGAGTTACTTCTTTCAGTAGATGGTTATCAACATAGAGATCAACACTGGGCAATATGCAGAGTGAGAAACTTTGCAGCACTGAGTCATAAGTGGAATGTCTTCACCAAACCTCTATCTTCAAGACTTGTGGTTTTCTGTGGAAGAGGATGCAAAAGATTTTAAGAGCCAGAGATGGTCAATAACTCTGGAAAACACTGTCTTCCAGATACAATGCACTGATATACAAATGAACTCACAGAAAGCTGTGGTTTTGCCTTCACAAATGACCCCTCTTCTATTCCTGTCTGTTATGACTATTACTGACCACAGTTTTTGAAGTTATTCACTTAATTCTAGTCTATGCTACTGGTGCCTATGAAGTGTGTGAATGCTGTATTTTCATCCCCTGTCTAACAGCCCATGTCTTCACTTCTCTGTGATGAGTTCCTATCTTCTCCCAGTGTGGATTTGGTTCTTTCAATCTTGAGTGACTTCACTGTACCCTCTATCTGGAACAGTTCTGTTGTTGTTTTCTTTCATTCTTTTTAATGCAGGGTCTTACAATGAGGATAATTTTGAACTTGAGTTCCTCCTTTCTCATCCTCCTCCCCTAACCGTTAATATCAATGGCATGTGCCCCCACATATGCTTAACCTGTATTCTCAACACAAAGATGTTTTAGGTCATTTCTCCCACATTTGACCATTTATGAATTTCAATGTTGCAGATATCCACAGTTTCTTTACTATATATGCATATACTAAATATATACTATTACACATGTGTACTTACTTTATTACACTTATGATGTATATCAGTTTTGTGAGGCTTTTTGTTATTATCCTTTATAAAAATAAATGTCTCTATATCTTTTCAAATTTACTGACATATTATTTCTATGCATTCATTCCCCTCCACACACAATTAAAAGGAACCACCTGAGAACTAGACCATCAAGGATTTCAATGCTAGTCTCCATAACAAAGCTCAGTATATCACCACTAAGGAATTAGTCTGTAAATACATGTGTGCTGTGACAGGGCTCACAATGAAGCCATCTGCATTTTAATTACAATTTCATTTCCTTGACTTCTGAGGTTGGTACTATTCATAGCTACCACTGGAGGGGATGCTTTTATGGACACATAATAACAACAAAATATAAACCAATTATTCTTGCTGAGATCAAGAAAGAGAAATGACATATGTAAGCCCCCAAAAGGTGGGCTCACTTTCAGCTTGCCAACTCCAGAGAAATAAATTTGACAGTCTCTGGATTTACTGAGGCCAACTTCAAACCCAATGTACACTTTTCTCAATGATAAGGAATTTTGCAAGTACATGGATGGTAAACTTCTTAAGACAGTACTAGAAGCTGGGCAAAATGGCACATAACTTTAATCCCAGTACATGGGAGTCAGAGGTGGGAGGCTATGTCTCCATGCAAAATAAGTTTGCTCCAGACCAGCCAGAACTACATAGAGAGACCTTGTCTCAGAAATCAAAACAAAACAAAACAAAACAAATCTAACAGACAAAAAGCCTGGCCTTGGCAAAGGGCTCTAAAGGAGGAAAAAACCTGGTAGTGTGATGACGTCAGTCCTTTGCCTACATTTCCAAGAAGGGACAGATGATAAAAAGTGTTGACAAACATGATTCCACATTGCTTTAGATAGAACATAAAACTTTTCTGGATCTATTTTCAACTGTATTATTCTATTAGATGATAACCTATCCCTCCTGTTGCATGAAGATATGTCAAAAATATTAAGCAACTTTAAAGCATTTACTTTCATGTAGCAAGTAGATAGCCACGGGATAAAGTTTAACACAGCTTGAAATAGATGGCATAACTGAAAGCAATTTACTCTCTTGGAATTATATTATTCGGACTGCCTTGAAATTATATATCTAAAGTAGGACAACAACAAAAGAGAGTGAGAGAGGAGAGAGAGAGAGAGAGAGAGAGAGAGAAAGAGAGAAAGAGAGAAAGAGAGAAAGAGAGAATGAATCTGCAAAACCACCACATTCCTATTTGCTTTGGTTTTTTTGGGTTTTTTTTTTTTTTTTTTTTTTTTTTTTTTTTTTTTTTTGGTTTTTCGAGACAGGGTTTCTCTGTCTAAACCTACTCTAAAACTGTTCTCTGAAGAAATCTTCTCTCTATTAAAGGTGCTGTAGACACTAACCTCAGCTCAGAAGCACCTCATGGTGGTAGAGAGGTTGAATTCTATGTGTCTAGAGCCAAGCTTATCTTAGACTATCAAAAGCCATCTTGAAAAGAAGCAAATAGCTGTTTCTGTGTTACCTTTGCATGTGGCCAGACATTCCCTAGTAGGTAACCCCCTTGGAAGGTGTTGTAAGCTGAGCAAACAACTGTCTCCTACCACTCACCTTGTAAACCTCCAATTGAGGTGTCACACCTCCATACTGTCCTCAGTTACATGCTCGCGGAGTGTGTTAATTTGTGACATTTTTTATCTATTGGCTTTCATAGTTCACACACATCACTCAGTAAATAGAATATGTGTTCTTAGTCCAAGGTTACTCATTATCATGCCATACAATCTAGTTTTTAAAAATTTACTTTAAAGCAGAGTTGTTCCATTACGTCAACACTAGCACAACCCCTGAAATAAGGATATATGCAGGCTTTGATTTACCATCTAGAGAAGGACTATATAACTATGTATGAAATGACACAATGGGGAAGGGTATGAGAAACAGGAAGCAGTACTGGATAGAAAATTTTGCTGGCTGAACACGGAATGAGCAGTTACAGTAATTTCTGATGAAGACCCTCTGAAGTTACTCCAGACTTACTTTAGTTTTTATGTCTAGAAAAACTGGTCACTGAGCGTTTGTACTATCTACAGAGTGATGCTGAGCATTCTGTGTAGTTGAGTTTAAGCTATGACACCTTTTGTTCTCTCTGTGCTGGTATAGAACAAGGCAGGATTCCTTGCTCAGTGAACACAGAAGCTAGTGCTACGGCACTCAAATTTTGCTTCTCCATACATTGGTACTGGTGGATTTGCAGAAAGGAGGCAGGAAGAGTTTTCTTGTTGATTGGATAGAAAAAGGGGTCAGTTATCAACATTTTGATAAATGTAAGATGGTCAGAAGTACAGGTCCCATGTTTTCTTCTCAGTGCTAGCTAACTTGTTCCCTGTCAGAAACTTGTAAGGACAAAAGGTACTGGACCAGACAAGTTGACTTCTTCTGCGTTAGCTCCTTAGAAACCTCATTCCAAACTGTCTTTAATAGACACTGGAAACTTTTTTTAGAAGAAGAGTAAAGATTTTCTTATTAAGGAATTTCTATCTAGGTTTGCCAAGCCTTAACTGATATCCCTCACTTTTGCCATATACATATTGACGAGGTTTTTCTCTCTAATGCAATCAAAAGACTCCGTCTTAGCCTCCACATAACCCTCCAAGGCTCTTTTATAATTAGCTCAATGGCTCTGAAAAAGGCACAGGCAGAAGCTTCTGTGATTAACCTTTCAAGGTTTATAAATATTCAGCAGATCGCTATTATTTCTCCATTCATATAAATCAAAACTTAGCATGTGGAAGGGAGCAGGGAAGGAGAAGGTAGACATTTTACTTGAGAATCACATCCTTCTCCAGACCTGTAGCTCTAGCTTTACAGATATACTATCTGTGATCTTGTTTACCACTTGAAGTACAAGTAAGCTCAGTTTATTTTTGTCTAATTAATTACTTCAATTGGACCTCTTAAGGTGAGGACCAGATGATTCATTTCTTCCCACTTAATCAAGTCACCAATTGTTAAAAAATCCCAGAACCTCAGTTTGTTTCCTCAGATTATGATATGCAGAAATAGAAGGTTTTCTCCACCTCTCCTGAGAGGATGTGCCCACATAAAGATGACAAACATTATTTAATATATTATGAGACATTGGAAGACATGTGAATATTTATAATTAAAAGAAGATACATAAAAACTGGAAATTCCACATCTATTTTCTTCTAGAGATGATGAACTAAAGGACAGTTGTAAAAAACATAGCTGATAAAACAGGAATTATTATTTTTCAGTAGTAAAGTGGAATACCAATTTTAGTGTGTGCACAGGAGAATGGAAAACGGCTTAGGACTATTTATTCATATTCTTCTCCATATCTCTGTCTTCTAAGTCATGTTTCTACCTGATGTGTACAAAGGGGATATTATATTGATTGGGGCTCTAATAATTACTATATGGGAAGTAATCAGGCTTGTAAAATCTGCTTTAGCTGATGAAGGGGCAAGAGTCCTTTCACTTTTTGTTATCTGCTTATAAGAGAGATAAAAAACAAGTGATGAGAGAGACAGAGACAGACAGAGACAGAGACAGAAAGAGAGGAGGCTCTTTCTTTTAAGAGCCAATGTATGTTTCATAAGGACTCTACCACTGAGCTACATCTACTGTATACATATCAGCTCTCTAATGGAAAATACTACCACACAGTTTATCCTAAGACTCCTCTGCATATTTACACAACCCTAAATGATTGTCCCTAATATTAATCATCCTGGGCACCCATCCAATTGAAAGTTATGTCTTAAACCAAACTCTGACTTCTCAATGTAATAGATATTAATTTTATCTCCTAAGACAACCAGACTCTGTTGAAGCAGTAGTTTTGGTAAGTTCTTGTAGGACTGGATATATGTGTGATGCGTTAAAAGTCAACAAAACAGGAATGGGATTTCACGGTGTACAGTTTTGTGTGGTGCTTTCTCATAGAAATATGGCCCTAGGAAGCATCAAATCATGTTGCATTCCTCCTCAGAAGTGAGGAGGGTATATTTATGGGTTAGGACAAAACTGACATTATCTTAACTGGCATATACCAGGTTTTGTTTTTCATAATGCTTTATGTAAATAAGGCACATGGCTCTGTCTATTTACAGTTTCTGGGAAACTGGAGATAAAAACAGGGTCACACTTGGGCAACCATGAAAGTTAGGACTTATAATGGCTCTAATCATGTCAAGTTGTCTAAGTCTGTCTTAATGTGATAAACAAAAAGAGCTCAGGCTTATGTTACTAATATTTGTCCCAGTTGGTATTAAAGGAGTGTCAAAAATATTCAGATACATTTCCAAAACAGCTTTACTCCTGAGTCCTATGGTAGGTGTCAAGATTATAATTGGGGTGGGGGAGTAGGTTTTATTCCATAGCTACCAAATACAGTTTGCAGTAAGCTGCGTGAAAGGATCACTTAGAGGTACTTTATTCAGAGGTCAGCAAAAGCAGTGGGAATTCTTGCTAAACCTTCTTAATGGATTTTTTTTTCCTAAGAGTATGCTAAGATGAAAATATGTAGTGTGTGTGTATGCAGAATTCTATCCAACATAAAATGTAATCAGTTAGCAAGTGTGGGGGTGTATATTTTTCACCCCCTACTTTCATATATTTTTCACAACCTACTTTATAAGAGTTCAATCCCCCATTCTAGCCCACCATCCACTAATGGTAGTGGAAAAGAAAGGTTATTAGGGTGCAGGAGAAGAGGACCTGTTTACAAACCATTCTTTGGGTGATTCCAACATTCATTGTTCATCAGCAAACACCAAACATGAACCAGTCCAGTTCACCAGCAAACACCAAACATGAACCAGCAGCTGCAGTCCAGTCCACTTGCCAGACACTACACATGAATCAACAAGGGCTGTTCAATACAATCAACGTTGCAAGGCTTGCCAACCTGTTCAAGTCCACAGATGTGGCAAGAAGCTGCAGGAACCACAGGAGAAATTCTTGGCAAGTTCTTTTCGATGAAGTCACCACAAGTGAAGCAAAGCCCAACGATTCAGTATAATGCAAATCAATACATGTAGATCGTTAGTGAAGACTATGTAGACAGAGCAATGAAAACCAATATTCCTACTGTCTGTGAATTCATATTTATATTCTTTTTAAATATCACACATCCTTTCATGTGTCTGTTATAGCAAAACATCCTTTCACCTGTGTCTGCTTCAGGGAAATATTCTTTCATGTGTCTACTTTAGCAAAACATTCTTTCACTTGTCTGCCTCAACAAAACATCATTTGACATATAACTTATATTCCAAAGAAACCAGAAGTTCCCACTTCAGTGGGAAGCTACCACACAAAGACAGCTCAGGTAGAAGCATAGTCATGAACAGCCCACGGAGGAGCCGGACTAAGATATGGTCAAGAACAAAGTCTTCATTGGCAACTAGAACTCTCCAGTGTTTTCTAGAAACTATCCTTATTGTAACTGCCGTTGTCTTACTCTCTAGGCCAAGCTGACCTTTATTTTGTGATGATCATCTGCTTCCTACTTCCTACTCACTGTGGCTACATGCCTGAGCCACCATAGCCAATGCCCAGATAAGTATTTTTCTTTGTTTTTCTTGCTGCAGATCACCTATCTGAAAATATCTTAGCTCATGTTTTTATTGTAGGGCTCTACCACTGGAACTATGGCACCTTTAGGAAGAGATTGTGCATGTTCTGACTGTGATGATTCCCCGGTCTCTGATTGCATTGTGTCTCTAAGAAAGTATTCAGCAAATGAAAGTTTAACCTGCATATTACATCACTAAAGCCAAGTGTATTCTAAGCAGTTATATACACCTCTGTCCACTACTGGGATGCCTTTAGTTGTCTAGCCCCATGCAGCTTGTAGTGGAGCTGTAATGCTTGCTGAACACTGGCCATTTGGGAAGAGCTTCCTTTGTAGGGAAAGTAAAAAAAAAAACAAAAAAAAAACAAAAAACAAAAACAAACAAAAAAAAACCTCTCTGAAAATGAAAAGAAGGAAAAATATGTTTGTTTTGTTGAGGTCTGCCACAGAAAAATAATTTGTTCTAGATATTGGGATGAAGGATAATAGTTCCCGCTTGTGGAAAGCATTATGAAAGTCATATCCACAGTACCTAAGATTTGAGATAGAAGGTGCAGGATGTGATGCAACTTGGCATTATCTAAAGTTTCAGACAGGTTTGAGGAATGGAGTCACTGGGAAAGTCAGGCATCCCACTATAGATTGCTAATGCAAGTTGACAGCAACTGACTCAGCATGTTATCTGCACATTACCCCTGACCCTGTGAATACCCATGCCCAGAAGCTATGCCTTTCCTACCTTCTTCTTTTTTTCTCTCTCTGTTTTTATTAAACTAAAAGATGAGCAGCATTTTTCTTTCTTCATGTCCAAGAGATGCCCAGTCAGTCAGTTTAACCCTTTGCTTACATTTCTGGTTTGAAGATGGAGGGTTAATTGAAGCAATTTTCCCGGTTTGGGACGTCTGTGGGACGCTGTTGTTAGTTTCGAGGACCTGCAAGTTTTGAGACTGAACCACTCTGCCTTCACACCACACTCTTTGGGGTTTAAGTGTCCTTCAAGTGTCTCTCTTGTACCACTCAACATACTCCTCTTCTTTACTATCGAACCAACGTAGGCAGACCTGCCAGTTTTCAGATCTTGCTTCGTTTGTCTTTTCATTCCCTTAGTTTTTATTCTTAAGAGAAAAAAGCATCCATTTTTTCCCCTAAGCAGACACTCCAAGAAACAAGGTTGGAATTCTACTGAAATGTTTTCTAACTATATATCTGTCAAGAGAAAGGTAGGCAGCAATAGCTGGACTCTACCACATCCTTGAAGTAAGCATGGCTCTGCAATGATTGATGCTGTCGCCTTGCTTGTTGGTTGCACAAAATCCTGGTCGTGGGAATGCTAAGGCAGGCATGAAAATCCCAGTTTAATTCACTGAGAAACCCTCATTAATGTGAGAACCTAAATTATGAAGGTTCTTTTAAAGCATTGCCTGTCTGTGTGTCCTCTCTCCCCACTTAGTATTTCTGATCTGTGAGACGCAGCATCCCTGGGAGTTGTCCCTTATTCCTCATGAAATGCGTGGCCTCCACCTTCATCTTGAGAGTGTGGATCTGAATCAGAGGAGAAATTAGGAAGTCAGTCTACATGAATTTATTTATTATTTCTCAATATTTTTTTTCTGATGCTACCAATTTCTTGTTAGTTCCTGGCCTTTGCTCATGTCCTCAGCCTGATATCCTGGGATTGTTTTTGTTGTAAGTTTCCCATTTTAAATATGAAAACCCAAATAATTAACAACGAACAAAAGTCAGAATGTTCTAAAGTTGTGGAATATCTGTATATAGGTGAAGAAAAAACCCATAGGGTCTTAGAGAGATTCTTAAAATTTTGATTGGCATGTGAAAGACAAAAATATGTTTATTAAGGTGGTACTTTATACATGGAGTAGCTCACAAAGTTTCAAGTTTGAATTTCAGCTTATACAAAATCTTCAGTAAAGAATAGAAAACTTTTTGACAAATGACAGGCAATGGAAAAGGACTTTGAGTCTCTAGTGTAGTAACCAAAAGCCTATCATTTAAAGTGGATTTTTTTTTTTACTACTTTTATTAGATATTTTCTTCATTTACATTTCAAGTGTTATCCAGCTAGTTCCCTATATCCTCCCCCCTCCCGGCCCTGCTCCCCTACCCACCCACTCCCACCCCTTGGCCCCTGCGTTCCCCTGTATTGGGGCACATAAAGTCTGCATAACCAAGGGGCCTCTTTTCCCACTGATGGCCAACTAGGCCATCCTCTTCTATATATGCAGCTAGAGACGTGAGCCCAGGGGGTACTAGTTAGTTCATGGTTATTCTTCCACCTATAGGGTTGAAGACCCCTTCAGCTCCTTGGGTACTTTCTCTAGCTCCTTCTTCCTTGGGAACCCTGTGTTCCATCTAGTAGCTGACCGTGAGCTTCCANGGGTTACTTCACTCAGGATGATGGCCTCCAGGTCCATCCATTTGCCTAGGAATTTCATATATTTATTGTTTTTAATAGCTGAGTAGTACTCCATTGTGTAGATATACCAAATTTTTTGTATCCATTCCTCTGTTGAGGGACATCTGGGTTCTTTCCAGTTTCTGGCTATTATGAATAAGGCTGCTATGAACATAGTGGATATTTTATACACAGGATAGTTCACAAGGCTTAAAGCTTGAATCTCAGCTTATATAGAAACTTCATTTAAAGAACAAGAAAGTTTTAGACAAATGACAGGCAACAGGAAAGGATTTTGAGTCTCTAGGTGTAGTGTTTTGTTAGAAGATAAAGTTTTGGCACATATAGAAAAGATAGTAGATAGATCTTGTTAATTTTGGTTCCTCTTGTATCAACACAGCAAAATCAAGCATGGTATAGACAGATTGACTTAGTAATTCAATAATATCATCTATATTTTCCTGTTGTTTTTCTTCCCAGGATTTATTAATTATTATTATTAGTAGTATTATAATACTATACAATTAACTAGTATAGTACAGTGCGGCTTGGAATTTATAATCATCTTTCCTCAACTACCTGTATGCAATTATTACAATTATTATTAATTGTTATTTTGTTATTAAAATTTTATTTTCTTATTTTGTATCTCTAATATGTGCCTTAAGCTAAAGGCACATTATAAAGCTTAAATAACTATATAAATACTCCAAAAAGTCATGCTTATTGTTTTCTGGTAGTGTATGATTGGTTATTTGGAATGAATACTCTTTGATTTATTAAAGTCATTATTCTGAGTACAGACAGTCATATTGAAAAGGCACTCTTGGCCTCTACCAAGTACTGTGCTAATGGCCAGGAAACTCAGCTAGCATCTCAATTAAGTGCTCTAAAAGTCATCATGAACTCAAATACTACTATTTCAGACTACCATTTGTATTTTAATAATCTCTTCATTGTGGTGGGATGAGAACTGGTTATTTTGTCTTCTCTAGTTTCTTGGTAAATGGCTGGTATGTGACAGATATTTCTTGAAGTCAATTTAAATGAAAAAATAATTTCATTTCTCTGTTTCAGATGGTGGAAATAATTGACAACCAGATATGTGAGAAAAAGAAAAATGTTCCCATTAGACTAAATAGTAAAAATTCTGTGTGTTCTGTGATGTCACGATTTTTTATTAAAATAGCTGTCTTGGGAAAAAGTTTCTATATAATCTTGTATTAATATAAAAATATAGGATATAGTTAAAAAAACAAAAATTAATTAATCAATCTATCTATCTATCTATCTATTTTACATCCTGACTGCAGTTTTCCCTCTTTCCTCTCATCTTGGTCCTTCTCCACACCTCCCTTCCCCCATCTCATCCACTCCTTTTCCTTTTCTCTTCAGAAACGAGGCCTCCTATGGATATCAACCAGCCCTGGCACATCAATTTGCCATTGTGCTAGGCACTTCTTTTACTGGGGCTAGGTGAGGTTCCTCAATGAGAATAAAGGGTCCTAGAGGCAAACGACAGAGTCAGGGACAGACCCTGCTCCCATTGTTAGAAGTGCCACAAGCAAACCAAACTACACAACCATAACATATGTGAGAAGGGCCTAGGTCAGTTCCATGCAGGCTTCCTGATTGGTAATCACAGAGTGAGCCCCTATGAACCCAAATTTGTTGATTCTGTGGGTTTTCTTGTGGTATGCTTGACCCCTCTGGCTCTTACATTGAGGTAAAGTTGGAGCGGAAACTGAGGGAATGGCCAACTAATGACTGGTCTAGTTTGAGATCCATGTCATTAGTTGAGACCCACGCCATGAGAGGAAGCATGCCCAAGGCACTGCTAATGTTGTTCAGTGGTGCTTGCTTACAGGAACCTTCTCATCATAGGAGAAGCTTTGCCCAGCAACTGACTGAAACAGGTGCAGAGATCCGCAGCCAAACATTAAATTGAGCTTGGGGAAACCTGTGGAAGAGAGAGACAAAGAACATATTTTTTAATCTACTTAAAATTTGAGATGGAATTCCATAATATTGTGGAGCCATGAGGACTAGAATTTCAAAGTCATTCTCATATATATATATATATATATATATATATATATATATATATATATATATATATATATGAAGCTCACAGTCACTCTGTCACATATGAGATACTATTTTTTTAAAAAATCACCTAGTTTATTTCCATGGTTCATGGTCACCCACCAACAAAATCTACACAGTAAATTGCTTAAGGCACCATATATGTGGCCTGCAGAGCAATCAATCTTACACTATTTAGAGACTTCTAGCCCTCTGTGTAGCTTTCATCATATTAGATAGTGCTACAAAGACTCTGGGAGGATGGCATACCAATTGTTTCATCCATCACTGAACCATTCCAGGCAAGATGTGACAACTGGTACAATAATTGTACTATTGCTTGATGTAGCTAATTGCTTTCTGATTTAAGTTAAAGCCTCTCCCATAGAAGGTCTCAGTACCATAATTCTGGTCAAAAGGAGATGCCAACAGGCAAGGCTATAGGGCCTAGGGATGAACCTGTTGTTAGTTTGCTAAATGGTCATGTAGTTGAATTGCCTTCTAAAATTTCTGTCTATAGCAAGGTACCTGAGGTGCCCTCAACTCTGCTAAGGGAAGCTTCTTCAGCAGTCAATGCAGAAACTCACAACTATTTGGCATACTAAGAGTAAGGGACTGTGAAGACTTAGTCCTAAGTGGAAAAGCTTTAACAACATCCCCCCTTTCCTGAAGAGGCTCATGGAACATGACACAAAGTATGATAGAAAGAATGTAGGAGCCAGAGTATAGTGAGCAGTGTAGCACAATTCTATTTCCTGGGCCTGAACTTAATATTACACTTGGGAACCTATTGTAGTTGTGGAAAAGTATACAAGACCTGCACAAGATCAAGTCAGTTAAAATTCTGAGATAGATGAAGTGAGTAATTTCTAACCTCTACCTTCCACAAAGGAGTTATTAGGTGTTAGTTGCTGAAGGAAAAAGAATCATTCCTCTACAGGAATGCATTTATTGGTAACACTAATTGAACATAGTAGGTTAAAAACAAATAAACAAGTCAGAAAGTAGCGTATCTTTTGGAGCATAGGAGAATTATTGGAGGGAGGCCATGATTATATTGATTGTATTCATAATAAATCTGGTCTGTAGTATGGAAGTGCCCCATTGACAGTCTAAAGAAACTGGTTATTAGCACATGACACAGGGAGCTAGTTGGTATGTGTAAAAAGGGCCTTGAAATGAAATTATAGATGTTAGCTACTAGTACAGAATTGAGCCATTCCTCTTAAGTCAATACAGATTGGAATATCTATTTTCACTACCACTAGTTTCCACATACTGTTTGAGTATAAGTTTTGGACCCAAAAGACATCATTGTCTATAAGCATGTGCTTTCTTTTATCCCGTGGCCTATGCTTTAAGTAAAATAATATTCTTAACCTGATCTCAGTATTCTTACAATTGGTGAGCTGTTCAGAACACCATGAAGTCAAATAACAAAGTCCTCAGAATAATCCAAGTCTATTAGGGACAGCAGAGCAACAGCTGGCCACACCGTGTGGGACACATTGTCAGAAGAAAACCCCAGTCTCCATCAGTATGCAGTCGACATGCATACGTGCTTTCCTGTGTTTCGTCTTTATTGGATGAACACGGTTAATGAGGAAGTACTCTGCTTCCCATACTACTCCTGCCATGATTATGGTTTCTGGCAAGTAATTTATTTAGTCACTATGTTGTTTGTGAGTACCAGAGTTTTCTTTACTCTCTCCTAATGTATAAAGTGCTTTAAAAACCTTGCAACCATCAAAGTAAAAGATGCAACTCAGTGCCTCACTTTCCAGCATTGCCACAAGGCTCAATAATCTATAGATCATGTAATAATTTCATTTAGCAGCACAATAAAAGTCAAATTAGCTTCCACGAGACAGTTATGTATGATAATCTGTATTACTGCAGCCTGCTACTGACTGTATTAGCATTGTAATGTTATTTCTCCTTCTAGGATACTCTGAATTTTTTCTTTCAGTTTATATTTATTGAATCATTATGAAAACTAAATTCTTAAAGTCTTGAAGAAATGAATTTTATATAAAAAATTAATGTGCAGCGGTAATGATCTTGACTTCCAATGTATCACTTTTCCCTTCTCTTAAAGTGGTTCCTTCAGCTGCTGGATTTTCTGAGTTGAAAATGGTCCTCTCTTGAAAACTAATGGCCAGACTCTGTGTCGCCATCCCTTAGAGCCAGCATTTCCAGAAGTCCTCTTTCTTTCTTTCTTTCTTTCTTTCTTTCTTTCTTTCTTTCTTTCTTTCTTTCTCTCTCTCTCTCTTTCTCTCTTTCTTTCTTTCTTTCTTTCTTTCTTTCTTTCTTTCTTTCTTTCTTTCTTTCTTTCTTTCTTTTTTGTTTTAATACAATGATATCCTCTAACATTATTACTTGACATTGCATAGGAGTCCATCATTTTGTTTGTATTTCACAGTATTTGACCACAATCTCCCAGCTTCTATATAAAAATCTTCCCATGGAGTATTTGTGTTGGGGACAGGAAAAGGGTTTGGTGTATGTGTGTGTATCTGTGTGTTTGTGTGTGTGTGTGTGTGTGTGTGTGTGTGTGTGTGTGTGAAGCTTGAGGGTCATGTATAACAGGAACATCTTTCATGACAAATTAGGGATGAAATCCAAGCATTATTAGTCAGTTGAAATGCAGTGATGCTCCCAGAGCCTTGGGCTCATGCATTTTCTTAAAGACTTTTAATAATGTGGGGATTTGCTACTTAGCTACTTTACAAAATATTCTTCATTTTAAGCTTGAAACTACTTAATCGTGATCCAGTTGTGGATGGAGAGGTTAAACATAGGAAAGCATTTTACCTTAAGAAAAAGAAACAATCAATCATATGAGCTTTCAGTACTAACTACTATTTATAGATATTTAAGTCATAACTACTTATTATAGAATCTCTATGCAATCAAGTCCTGCTCAGCCCAAATGTAGCCAGTTTTTAATTTCAAAGCACCAGAAACCTCTCATATGCATAGATTCCTGCCCAGGAGCTCTGTAAGGTCGATCATTCCTCATCACACTCCAGTAGATTTTGAAACTGTTTTCAACCTTCTCCTGGCTGCCTCACTCCAGTACACCAAACGACATTGTCTCAGGGTCCTGCTATCTAAGTGCTGCTCTGTGTGTCCGACTCAGCAAAGATGATGGAACCTCATTGCAGCGAAAAGAAGTTCATCTTCACAGAGCAAGGCTGAGCTCTGGTGGGAAAACCCCTGGGAAGGTAGCTTGGGGCAGAGGTCTGATTTATTAAGATAGAAGGAGAAAGGAGAAAGGAAACCAACTATGCATTGTGCTTTTAACTCAATACAATAAGTATGGCAGAACTGAGAAAATAGAGACGACAATAAAGGAAGGAAAAGAAGAAAGTACTTAAGACAGAAAGAGGAGAGATGAGGTAATCACTAGAGGAGGAGGAGAAGATGAAAACTACTGGAATGAACTTGAATCTATCCTTTCTTTACTAACCCTTGGCCTTAAAAAGCTTAATATTCCAGAAAGGAAACAGAACCTTAGAGTAGCTTGCCATCAGTCTCAAAGTTTGTAACATTTTGTTCTGTACTTTGCTAAATTTCCATAAATGGTGTAATTGTTTAGGAAAAATAAAACCACAGAGAACAAAAGCAAAGCGGGATGGCTCAATGAGTGTGAAGTACAAGAAGAAATTACCATGGACCAAGATAAAAACTTCCCTGTTGAGGTCATGGTGAAAATCTGCCCCCAGAAGCACCTAGATTACACCTTCTTTTGACCCAGTTCACTCCATATCTCAGTCCATCCCCTTTGGTAACTCTCTCTTGTGTTCTCAATTTTTGCCAATATACACTTTTTCCATGACTGTGGCTTTTAAAACACCTGTCAAGAGAAATCTCAAGTCTGGCTGCAATTACAAAATCACAAATATTTCAAGACACACATTCCTCATCAATTGTAAATTCATAGCCCTATTTATCTCTTTCTTGAGCTCTAATTCTGTGTTAAGATGCCATTTCTTTCAGCGCCTTCACTATAAAAAGTCTGTCGCAGGTGGTAGCTTCCATTAAATGACAACTTCATCTGTTTAAAAGTGTAGTTGATAAAGACATGATGTTAACTTACTCAGCTTTCTTTAGGAGGGAAAATAATTTCCAACTAAAATTTTGGGAACTCATGATGCAGACATGTTGCAATTTTCCTTGCTCAAATATACATGAATACTGCTCCTTGTTTCCTTGTTTCTTCTCAGCTAAGTAGTTTGACATATGAATATATGTATGTGTATATATATATATATATATATATATATATATATATATATATGCATGCTTCATACCAGTCACTTTGTCAGACATTAAAAAAACAAATATAAAATAATAACACAAAATAATAACACAGAGCATCTTCTATTCTTTGAGGTGCTCAGATCTTGAAGTCAGAACATACTTGTCAAGAGTCAACTGAGACACAACTAAACACTTGTATGAAAATGGCTGATCATCCTGATGTGGAGCTCATTAACAGTGTCTAAGAATTTCAAGGCTGATGGAGGAAGGAAGAGGATTTTAAAGGGAGGAAGTGATACTGGGAACTTTGGAGGAGGCAAGAGTTCTCTGAACACCCACAGGCCCTAAGGAGGAAGAGAACACCTTCCTAGGATGCAGCAATATGAAATCAATGGGATATATGCTACATTCCCTGAAGAGTGGGTGCTTTGGTGTATTGGAAAGAGGGTTTCAAGAGAGCCTGTGAACACGAGTTTGTGGTCCTCAGATTTGACTATGGTCTGACAGTAGGCATAGAGCAAATGAGGTTGAAGAATGGAGGATATTCATGTCTCCTGCATCTACACTTTAGGCACACTATGGTCTTTGTCAAGTTTCTCCATTTACCCTCCAGTTTTCTCATATGTACAAAGAGAATAAAAATAATAATTTCCATCTCATGGTTCAGTCTCCAAGATCAAATTACATGATGTATCTAAAGAGATCAGAGCAATATCAGTCAATTAGAAATAAACTAAATAATGTTAACTATTTTCAATATTATTTGATAAGAAAGAAATTGTGTTGGTTATCTCTCAGATACTAGCTGGCACTTGGTATTTTGTGCTGTACAGAGAAGTTAGTTTTGTCTCATGATTTTGCAGTACCATTATCAGAAAACTGTTGGTGGCACCTTATCATGTCAGGAGAGCAGGATAGACTTAGTAATTACAGATAGAACTGAAATTCAGAGAGATGCAGGGTGTGAGGGAGGGGAAATCCCATTATGATATTTTAGAGACCTCTCCCAGTGACCCAAAGGCTTTCACTAGACCCACAGTACCACCAAGACTGCTATATGTGTGGCCAAGTATGTAAGATATAGGCCTTTGAGGGACACTGTCCTTTTCATACTGTAGCAAAGCTAGAAAGAGATTAAAATTTCATGGCTGGTATCCACTGTAGAGGCAGACAGGCCGAGAAGTGCTTATAACCTTGGAGGGTGCTGCCTAAGACCTGTATAAGTTAGAGAAAAAGTCAATAAAGCATCATGGCTTGGCTTTGAGGCTAAAGAGATGGAAAACATCCAGTGTAGCTCACACCACAATGAGGACCACTGTCAAAGTGAGAGGGAGAGTATGGGGTAAGCAAACAAAGGTTTTGTATCTATTTCTTGTCCCCAAAGAGAAGTCAGAATTACATGTGAGTAGTTTCACTTGGTGTTGGGAAAGTTGTGGCTTTGGGAAAGTGATGCTTAGGTGGTGGAGGGTTTATGTGCTGATTTTCTGTGGAAGCTCTCCTGACATGATAAGATGCCACTAACAGTTTCCTGATAATGGTACTGCAAAATCATGAGACAAAACTAACTTCTCTGTACAGCATGAAATACCAAGTGCCAGATAGTATCTGAAAGATAACCAACACAATTTCTTTCTTATCAAGTAATGTTGACAATAGTTAACATTATTTAGTTTATTTCTAATTGCCAGGTATTGCTCTGATCTCTTTAGATGAATCATGTAATTTGATCTTGGAAACTGATCCATGAGATGGGAAATATTATTTACATTCTCTTTGTACATATGAGGAAACTGGAGGGTAAAGGGAGAAACTTGACAAAGACCGTAGCGTGCCTAAAGCTTCTATTTTAAAAGACACGTATTTGAAGGCATTGTATTTGTAGCCGCACATGCTTCCAGTTTCTCCATTATCCTAAATGCAATTTCTACAATCAAGCAGAGTCCCAAATCTCTCTGTGTGCTGCTGGAAGCAAGACTTCTGACTCTGAGCATTAAAAATGCATTTCGCCTGTGAAGCTTCTTGGCAAAGAAGCTTATTTCAAATGGCAGAGTCTGTAGTGAGCCAGGGAAGAAGATGCAACAGAAAGAAGGATTCAGCCAGAGGGTGAGCCGGAAACAAAATGATTGGCATCCCCAGATATTTACTCATGTGGGTGTTAGAAAAAAACAAAACAAAACATGAAACAATGTGTGTGTGTGTGTGTGTGTGTGTGTGTGTGTGTGTGTGTAAAACTGCTGTTATTATTTTATTGTTTACAGATGTGAAGATAAATCTTAGACACATTAATTGATTTGACTTAAGTTTCATGCTAAGAAAATTGCAGGTTATTTGGAGTGTGTACGATCCAACTCATGTTCTCATACACACATATCACATTAGGTGGAGCTTAAGATGAGGGGAGGAGGTCTAGTCTCATTGTACAGAGACTAGAAATCAGTTTTGAATAGAGTTGTGTACCCCCAAATGCTTTCATGATACTCACTGAAACAGTGCTCCCGGAGACGTATACATTTCTTATGGTATCATGCTAGCAAAGGATTATGTCATAAAGCTGAGGTGACAACTGCAAACTATAGCCTCATCAACTGAAGTGCAACAGTGTCACACTTTCCTCTCGGTCACTGTACTGCAGTCATCTTGGTCACTATGTACTACAGGGGCTGTATTTAGATGCATGCACAGGGAGATGATCATAGCGCCGTAGTAACGACTATATAATCACAAGTTTTGTTTTGTTTTGTTTTGTTTTGTTTTCTAACCTTAAGAAAGGCAATCACTTCATTTTACTCAAGATACATTTAGAAAATTAGTCTGAGAAGTTTTCTGAAGTAGACCAATGGAGTTTATACAACATAAGGGAGAAGTGCATTGTGGGATATGTCCAACAAAGCAGGACAAAGTAAGGAGAAATGAATGTGGAGGTGCATGCTTCCTCCATTCTGCCAGCTCCTTTTCCAGGGTCTCTCTTCCTTCTGTTTGGTGGAGTGGAGAAAGCAGAAGTAAAGAAATGAAAGAAGTATGATTTTGTGCCTCGTTTCTTTAACCTCAGGTTCTAAGTGGGCTGTGGTTCACCTTGTGTAATCGGAGTGAGCTCACATTTCTGAGGGTTCTCTCCTGGATACACGCTTTGTTTTGAGATTTAAAATCAGTTGATCATCTCTGTACTGCTATTGCTGCTGGGAATGTTGAAGTCTCCTTTGCCTTTGGCTATCACGTGTTTACTAGTGGTTTTAGATATTTTCTTTGCCTGGTTGTTTTTATTGCATTTCTTACTTTAATGAAATTATTACTAACTTTTACTCATTTCTTTATCTTTTACAATCTCCCAGTTCTTATCAAAGTTTCTGGGTGTTTCTAATTGCTGAACTGTACAGAGGCTTTTTTTTTTTAATTATGTAAGATAGTTGTGTGTAACAGACATTGTCATGACCATGAGTAACAAATAGGATTTCATAAGAGTAATCGTCATGCAATTTATTATTATTGTGACTTTTCTTATAAACCTGAGGCATCGTCACAATCAGCATCTAGATGTTTGGTTTCTTCCTGCAGCTGACTCTAACATCGTCTTTCTTGTTCTCCTGCCCCTTCCCCATACATGAGCTTTGCCATCCTGTTTTTCTAAGCCATACTTAGATACCTAATTTCCCCATTTATTTTATTAAAACACAAACAAAAATAACCACCTTTCTGTTCACACCAGTTTTTATTTGCTAAATTCTAAAATAATTAAAAAAAAAGTTCATCAAAACTCTTTGGAAAAATAAAACATAGATAGATACATAGACAGACAGACAGACAGACAGCTAGCTAAATATTCATTAATTGTCCTAGAAAAACAAAGCTGTTTTGTTGTTTTTTCAGTTTGGTTAAGATGTAAATAAAAGCCCATTCACATTTTGTGTGGAGAAGGTCACCACATTATAAGTAGGTATATCTCTAGCAACTTTGCCTCAATAAAGGATGTGAGAGAAAAAAATCCATGTTGTTATTTTTAAACTGTGCAAATCCGAAGCAACATAATAGAAAAATATATTTAATGGGGAAACATATCTAAAAGTGTTTCACTGTTGGTTTTTCCTTTAATTAATTATTTTAATCAATTCACATCCCAGTCACAGACCCCCTCCCGACCTTCCTCCAGTCCCACCCTCACAAATCCCTTCCCCATTACCCCCACCCCTTCTCAGAGAAGGGTAAGCCCCCTTCCATATCACCCCACCCTGGAAGATCAATTTGCAGTGGGACTAAACAACTTCTCTCCTATTCATGCCCACCCAGGCACTCCAGGTAAGTGAAAGAAATCCAAAGGCAGCCAACAGAGTCAGAAACAAGCCTCATTCCAGTTGTTTGGGGACCTACAAGAAGACCAAGCTGCACAACAGATACAAACATGTAGGGCACTTATGCCCTGCTCATGCATGCTCTCTTTTTGTCCAGTTTCTGTGAGCCTCCATGGGCCCAAATTAGTTGACATTAGGTTTTCTTGTGTATGCTTGACTCCCCTGGTGCACTCGATCTTATCCCCCTCTCTCCCATAAAACTCCCCCAAGCTCTGCTTAGTGTTTGGCTATTGGTCTCTGCATCTATTTCCATCAGATGCTGGATAAAGTCTTTCGGTAGACATACACGTTAGGCTCCTGTCTGCAAGCATAGCAGAGAACCATTAATAGTGTTAGGAGTTGACTCTCCCCCAAGGGATGTCTCAAGTTGAGCCAGTTGTTGGTTGTCCATTCTCTCAATCTCTACTTTCATCTTTATCCCTACATATCTTGTAGGCAGGACAAATTCTGAGTCAAAGATTTTGTGGGTGGGTTGATGGCACCCTCTCTCTTCTACAAGTCCTTACAGGCTACAACAGGTAGCCACTTTAGTCTCCATATCTCCTACTGATAAAAGTTTCAACTATGGTTACCCCCACAATGCCCCCCAACCCACAGTCACAGGTTAGTAGCAAAGATGTCCACCACTGATTTCTGTTCTCTTTCCCAGCTTTCTCTGACCCCGTCTTTCTCCACACCTGTTATCTTTCCCTGTTCTGCTCCTCATGCACTCTCCCATCCAGTTCCCTTCCTCTATCTACCACCAGTGTTTATTTTACTTCCCCTTCTTCATAAGATTAACACAATCTCCTTTGGGGAATCCTTATTACTTAATTTGGGTCTGTGGATACTAGCATGGTTATTCTGTACTTTATGGCTAATGTCCACTCATAAGTGAGTGCACACTACATGTGTCTTTCTAAGTCTGGGTTACTTCACCACGGATGATCTTTTTTAATTCCAACAATTTTACTGCAAATTGAATGATGTCAATGTTTTTAATAGCTGGTAGTATCCTATTGTATGGTTATACTTCACTTTCTTTATTGATTCTTCAGTTGAGGGAAATCTAGATTGTTGGCAGTTTCGGAAAATTTTGAATAAAGCTGCTGTGACCATGCTTGAGCAAGTGATCTTGTGAGATGGTAGAGCAACATTTGATTATATGCCCAGGAGGGGTATAGCTGAATATTGAGGTAGAACTATTCCCAGTTTTCTGAGCAACCACTGCATTGATTTCCAGAGTGACTGTAGAAGTTTACACTCTCACCAGCAATGGGGTGTTGTTCCTCTTGTTCCACATCCTCAACAACATGTCTGTCATTTGAGTGATCTTAGCCATTCTGAAGGGTCTAAGGTGGAATCTCAGGGTTGTTTTGATTTGCATATCCTTGATTATTGAGGATGTTGACCATTTCTTTAAGTGCTTCTCAGGCATTCGAGATTCCTCTGTTGAGAGTTCTGTTTAGCTCTGTACCTGTCTTAGTCAGGGTTTCTATTCCTGCACAAACATCTTGACCAAGAAGCAAGTTGGGGAGGAAAGGGTTTATTCAGTTTGCACTTCCATACAGCTATTCATCACCAAAGGAAGTCAGGACTGGAACTCAAGCAGGTCAGAAAGCAGGAGCTGATGCAGAAGTCATAGAGAGATGTTCCTTACTAGCTTACTTCCCCTGGCTTGTTCAGCCTGTTCTCTTATAGAACCCAAGACTGCCAGCTCAGAGATGGTCCCACCCACAAGGGGCCTTTCCCCCTTGATCACTAGTTGAGAAAGTACCCCACAGCTAGATATCATGGAGGCACTTCCCCAACTGAAGATCCTTTCTCTGTGATAACCTCAGCTGTGTCAAGTTGACACAAAACTAGCCAGTACAGTACTCCAGTATTTAACTGGGTTCTTTGGTTTGATGGTGTCTAGTTTCTCCAGCTCCTCATATATTTTGGATTAGTCCTCTGTAAGATGTAGGGTTGGTAAAGGTCTTTTCCCATTATGTATATAATTTGCTGTTTTGATCTATTGATGGTGTCCTTTGGTTTGCAGAAGCTTTTCAGTTTTGTGAGGTGTCAATCCTTAACTACATATCGAAAACAAAAAAATCCAGGATAGCTAAAATAACCCTGTACAATAAAAGAACTTCTGGAAGTAACACCACACATGATTTCAAGCTGTACTACAGAGCAATCGAAATAAAAACTGCCTGGTATTGACATAAAACCAGATAGGTTGATCAATGGAATTGAATCAAAGGCCCAGAAATAGACCCACTCATCTATGGACACTTGATTTTTGACAAAGAAGCCAAAGCCATACAAGGGAATCCAGAAAGCATCTTCAATAAATGGTGCTTTTCTAACTGAATGTCTGCATGTAGAAGAATGCAAATAAATTCATATCTATCACCCTGTACAAAACTCAAGCCCAAGTGGATCATGGAGCTTTACCTAAAATCTAATAGAAGAGGAAGGGGGAAACTGCTATGGAACACATTGGCAAAGGAGACAAATTCCTTAACAGAACCCCAGAAGTTCAGGGACTAGGATCAACAATTTGTAAATGGGACCTCATGAGGCTGAACAGCTTCTGTAAAGCAAAGTATACCTCCTTTCAACTTTTAAGAACAAAATATTGAATGTGAAACTATTGTATGTTTTAAAACATTGTGTTACATTCATATAATTAAACATTTCCTTGCTATTTGGGATAGTTTAGGTGTTACCTAAGGGATGAAAAATACTTGCTGTTATATCCATAAGAATTGACTTATACAGGAAGGAAAGCAGGGCCAGGTGAATAACCTACATGTTCATTCAGCAAGGAATAGCACTCTTTATAGAAGACTGAGGATTTCATTCTATCAAAACTGAAAGTCATCAATAAGTTGGAAAGACTATCTTGTTGTCTCCATTTATTAGTGCTTGAATGTTTCATTGCTTATAGTAACTCAGGGAGTCTTGTGAAAGACTGACCAGAAGGATCGAGGGAGCCAGATATGTAAGAAGACTTACAGAGTTAACTATCTCAGGCTCATGGGGGCTCACAGAGACTAAGCCACCAACCAAAGAGCATGCATGGGCTGGATCGAGGTACCCTACACATGTGTAGCAGATCTACAGCTTTTCATGTTGGTCCCCCAACAACTGAAGCAGGGGCTGTGTCTATGTTGCCTGCAACTGGATTTCCATCTTCAAACTTGCCTGCTGTGTCTAGTCTCAGAGAGGATGCATTAGTCTTGCTGTGACTTTATATGCCAGTTATGTTGGTATCCATGGATGTCTCCCCTTCTCTGAGGAGAAGAGGAGAGGATATTTGGAAGAGGGGTTTGCTTTTTGAGAGTGGGACTGAGGGGGGAGGAGGAAATACTTCAAATAAAATGAATAAATAAATAAAGTCATTGGGAAAGGTTGGGACAAAAAAAGATACTGATGGAGCTAAAGATGTAGATTCATATCAACAACTAATTAGATAGAAGCTGTTAACTGTGGAGTCTCTGAGCATCCCAACTACATCTAGACTGTAGAACATCTGGTCTCATGAAGTCTTAGGTGCTCAGAAAACTATCTGAAGGATAATCCAACTGAAAAGAAAATCTTGCTATTCTGAACATAAATGTGCCTGTAATGTAATATTTCTATTGAATTTATGGGTGAATATTATAAAAACCTGTTGGGATGTTGGTGAGCTGGGATGCTTCTAGGTTAAAAGTTCTTCCATCTATTGATCTCAGCACAATCAAGGTAAGTGGTGCCCCTGGAAATTGGATTTCTCTCTGATGGAGATGTGCTGAATCATGAACTATAGTTATACCCCTCGTGTTTCAGGGACATTTATAAAAGCTGCTTGGACTAAATCAAATCAGACCTGGAGAATGTAGAAAAAAAATATTTGCAGCAAGCTTCAAAGGGTCATCTAAAATGTCACTTAAAAGAGTAGTGTTTCTGTAGTTATCCTGGCCAGACCACAGAGATTTTCCAAACCTCTTTAAGTGTTTTCATTGTTCTTGCCTTATTAGATTCCTGGAAATTGGATTAAAATAAATAAATTTCATGATACACACACACACACATACACACACACACACACACATGTATGTATATATGTCACTATATATTGAAATATATAAACAACAAGATGTATCTTCTGTGTTCTAAAAAGTCAATAAATGCTCTATAAAATATCTCCAATACATTAAAATATGTCCTTTATGCATATATGTATTGAGTAAACTTTAGAAGATGAAAAAAGATAAAACTTTGAGAACAAGTAGTTTTAACTGTCTTACATAAATTATATTAAGTAAGAAGCTAGCAGATGAGAGTTGAGGTACAGACATCTGTCAGTGTATGAAATTTTGGTTCATGACAGATGTTGTGTTACTAGAGTCAGAAACAAAAGTAAGCTTCCTGAAAGATGTCGATATTGCTAATATAAACCTAACCAAGTTAGCAAATTTTAATTGAAGTTTAATGGTGAATTGTAATCTAAAGAGATCTGGTTTTGCTATGGATTCTCTGTTCCTTGTGATTTCTGATGTGCTGATGACAGTGACAGGCAGGGCCCCTGAAGTGCCATAATGCACTCATACCCTCCCTCCCCTACATTATGGCTTATAACCATGTTGTGTTGCCTTTCTGTCCTGACTTCCTTGCTCAAGTAATATAGGAAATTCCTTTAGGGTGAAATTATCTACCATTGGTTTTGAGACCATGAAATCCATAGAATAGACTGCACTTTTCTATACCCAGTGTGTAACCACGGCAAAGCATTTAATTTCCCTGGTGCATAGGCTAAATAGTATTAATAATTCCAGTTTGCTATATGCCAATACTTTACCAAGTATATTTTCTAATTATTAATAACCTTTCCAAATAAACATATTCACATTGACTCAGAGGGACTGAGCTTTGAAGATACTAAGAAAATTGCCCAGGCTTATAGAGCAAATAAAAAACAGAATGGAATTATAATCACTAAATGTTCATTCTAAGAGTGGTTCTATTCATTGTGGGGTTTGTTTATTTGCTTTGTTTTGTCCTAGTGATCTTTATATACCGTTGGCTGGCCTGTAATGAGATAGTTTATTCTCAAGCTTACCACCTTTATACCTGAGCTTCCAGGATACTGAATCAGAGGTGTGTGCCAACAATCCATGTTCTTAGGCAGCTTCCTATGCTGCCTCGCAAAAGTAGTGAGAATGTCCCAAATTAGCTTGGCAATGTGACAGTTATAAACACACACTGGGACCCAGGGAGCCAGAGCTTTCATCCTGGTTACTGCCTCTGATAGCTTGGTGACTCCAGTGTCTTACCTTCTGAGTGCTTCAGAAACCCCATCTGTAAAATGCGGGTTATAATAATAGTACTGCCTCTTAATGAGTGTAAAATGTTAAGTGAAACAGTAGAGCCCTGGTACAGGGGATGTGATGTATTAGTATGAATTCTGATTTTCCTGTGGGGAAAAAAATATAAGTACAAAAACTGAGGGAGGTGTAAAAACTACAAGGGCTAAGTGAATTGTTATTTATTAATGTGTTCTAGGTTTTAAACAAAAATCACAACACTCAAACAAAAGGATTTTTCCAAAAATAATGATACCACAGAGTAAAAACCCTGACTGTCTTGGAATTACCCAATTAAAAATAAAGAATGGCTACGGGGGATTGAAACTCATAGGAGAGAACTGTTTTCTTCAAAGATATTTTATAGAAGTAGGTGACAATGAGGTTAACTTTGCTGTGCATTTTACCAGGATGCCCCTGTGTGTGTGTGTGTGTGTGTGTGTGTGTGTGTGTGTGTACGTGTGCACACACGTGTGTTTGATAGCATGCAAAGCACAGATTTTTTTCCACTCTTCAGAAAAAAAGTATTAAATGAAGAATTATTTATTGCTTTGTTTTCTTATTGTTGTATTCTTTGATCATTGTTATGTGAGTGCATGAATACACATGTACATGCCTATGTGAATCTGTTGTGTTTATGAACGTAGGTTTGTGCCACAGTGTATGTTTTGAGGTCATATGTCAAGCTTGAATACCAGTCCTTTTGTTCCATATTGTTTGAGAGATAATTCCTTGTTGTTTTCTATATACCAAGATAGCTGGGTCACAAGCTTTTGTTAATCCTGTCTCTGAATTTCATCTACCCATAGAAGCACTGGCATTATAGACATGTGCTACTACTGCCTTTGGCTTTATATGGATTCTGGGATATGGGCTCAGGTGGTCATGATTTGCATGACAAGTGCTTAACCCACCAAGCCATTTCATAGCCTGGTTATTATTTTTTAAGTGACTTCCTAGCTTATGGATTTAGAGATATTATGAGTCTCTTTATTTATTTTGACTTTTTTCTTTGTGGCCTAGAGAGGATTATTAATATTTCATGAGAGCTTATTTATATTTATAAAGTCTCAAACACCATACAGCTTCGAAGCCAAAGAACCTGAGTTTGGGACTTTTGTGCAATCCAATTTGTACCTGAAATACTGAAAAGCTAATTGTATTACCATTATTATCAGTTAGGTTTTACATAAAATCAACAAATTACTAATTTAACAGGAGACACGTTCTTCTCCTACAGATGTTAGATTGAAAGCTAAACTCTGGAAAAGCATGTGGGCATCGCAGAATCCACACACCTCATCTGATCCTACTGTAACTGAGATCTGCGAAGTAACTTCAAGGGTAGAATCAATGGAAGTATTTCTATATTAGTGTAAGGTCACAGCCTGAAATAGATTAAATCTAGCAATGCCGGCTGAATCAAAGGCTAGTGAGTCACTAAATTCCAGTAGAGAGCTACATGTTGTATATATACTGTGGAGGCAGAAAAGTTGTTGGGTCATTTAACAAATGTATGCTGATGTATCTTAAGTACTTTGTTGACATCAGATTCTATCTGGGCCAAAGTCACTCCATATTGTTTCATATTGTATAATGAAGCTGGTTTCCAAGACTGTGCTATACCTGGAGAGATTCTATTTCATTCCATTTTAAAGATGGTGGATGACTCTGTACCTTTTTGGACTTGTATAACATGTCCAAACACTACACACACAGCACAGACAGATAAGTGACTTATTCATTAGCATAGAAAGGTTCCTCTCTATAAATGTATCAGGGCAAATTTGGACCATAGGAATGCATGAATATGTTCAACTCAAGTCAGGTAAACCAAGCCTGAGAACTTACTGAACATATTATAGCAAGGGAAATGTACTCCATAAAAAGGCAGAGGCAGATGAAGAAGCTAACTTTATGGCAGCAAGGAAGGAAAGAAAAGTAGGGATGAGGTCATAACACTGCTCCAAGGGACAGCAATTCTCCCAGCTTTACCACTGGCTGGTAACCAAACCTCAATATATCTCTTGAAAAGAATTTAATATACCCCTTGAAATTGAATTTAAGAATGAAACTATTACATTCTTTCTTTCCTAGTGTTCATCTCACAAAGAAAAACATATTTACTATATCTCTAAGTCTCTCCACATCTCCACATCTCTACAGTTCCACTAGTGTTCAAAATATAAGTTCATATTTTCCTATAAAACTCAAAAATACTTTGCTTGTTTGGTTTTGTTTCCATTGTTTTTGTTTTTTTCTGAGACAGGTTTTCTCTATATAGTCTCAACAATGCTGGATCTTGCTCTGTAGACCAGGCTGGCCTCAAACTCACAAAGATCCACTTGCTTCATCCTACCGTCCAAGTGCTAGGAATAATACCACCAGCACCTGACATGATATTATTATTTGTGAGGAACATAAAAACAAAAGATGATAAGAATGATATTGAGACATCTGGGTTAGATGATGTGTTAGAAACAGTCTCTATAAGATCCAGTAAATGAGAGTCAGTGTATGAATAAAAATATAGATTTCATGTCCAACATAAAGAGAAAGAACTTGTGAAACCTAGAAATTGTGTGAAGGGATAGGTACCTGAATATTCCAGAGAAAAAGACAAGTTGTGCACAGATAGGAAAAAAGCCAAACAGAACTTCATCCTATAACATTCTGATAGAAAAGAAGTTACTTTCAAAGGATAGGCAAGGTGAATGATGGACAGGTGTTCTTTTAGCACAAGTTCACAACCCTCACAGCCAACAGTCCTGTATGGCTACAATGCCTCTGAGCTACATCAATGATCAGCATAGCATGATAACATTATAGGTGCCATAGAAGCACACATATTGTGGTAGTAATCAATTGTTCTCTATTTGAACTTAGAACTATTCTAGGGGTATACTTGATATTGCCCCTTGTACTGGCTGTTTTTGTGTATGCACTTGACACAAGCTGGAGTTATCACAGAGAAAGGAGCCTCCCTTGAGGAAAAATGCCTCCATGAGAACCAGCTGTAAGGCATTTTCTCAACTAGTGTTCAAGGGTGGGAAGGCACATTGTAGGTGGTGCCATCACTGAGCTGGTAGTCCTGGGTTCTATAAGAAAACAAACTGAGCAAGCCAGGGGAAGTAAGTCAGTAAGTAACATCTCTCCCTGGCCTCTGCAGGAGCTCCTGCTTCCTGACCTGCTTGAGTTCAAGTCCTGACTTCCTTTTGTGATGAACAGCAATGTGGAAGTGTAAGCTGAATAAATTGTTTCCTCCCCAACTTGCTTCTCGGTGCAGGAATAGAAACCCTAACTAAAACTTCCCACACCACAGGAAGTCTTGGAATAGATGAAGGCATGTCCCTAAGCTGAAGACATGTACCCATGTCACTGGTTCTGTTTGCTTCCCACACTGCTAATGTACTTCAAAGACATCCCTCCACCTTGACTCCTGTGGATATGAGGGCTATGGGGAGAAGAATATTCCCAGCCCACAGACTTCAACGTTAATATTGCCAGAAGTCTCTGGTACACACAGCAAGAAACATTCTCCCTGGAAGTGGCACTAATAGACAGCAGAGACATATCTGAAACATGTTCAGTGTGAACATAAACAATAGGAACAACAGGGCCCCACTAACGTTCCTTGGCTCCTAGAGTTTAACTTTAGCTTTCGATTTTTAAAGACCTACAAGGAAGCTGCCCATCCTGTCAGCACTCTCCCCCCTTCCCCCCGGATGGTTTGTATGCTTGATATCGCTGGTTTAATTTATCATATTTTTAAATAGTTTCTATTTTTAATATTTGCTCTCCTTCATACCTTCATTTCATTTTGCTGTAGCTTACTTCCCATTATTCAGCAATATGGAGTTTTTTCCTGATTGCTTCTTTTTGTTGTTCTCTGTGTCACTTTCCTGTTATGTTCCTTTCTTATATTTATTGTATTTCGCTTATGAGATTACTCATTATTGAGAAATTTTACAATTATTTCTCTGCAATTTGATACAATTTTTCCTTTCCAAAAATTCTCCCAGTCTCTCTTTTTTGATTTTTAGATGTGAGTTCTCATGTCACTCTTTTCTTTTTTCTCATTAACTTCCCATTTCTGCATTTATCATAAATTAACTGTAGTTCAATAGCACTTTTAAAATTTTTGCTATGTTCAGCATTATAATCATGGATTATTTACTAGTATACTTTAAATAGCTTGTGTGTGTGTGTATGTGTGTGTTTCATCTTGTGTGTTTCAATGTTGGCAATGTTGTCCTTTGTTTTCTACTCACAAAGTTATGCTGAGGATTGAACTTTCAAGAACACGATGATCAACAAAATCATCCACAAATAAACCTAGAAGAAATCTCCAAATTAATTTCTTAAAGTCACAGTGCTGAGCCAGAGCCATGAAAAGACAAAGTAAGTGACTTCTCCAGAAGATCATAACATTTCAACACCCAACCTCACTGAAAGAGAAATAGGTAAAATGAGAGAAAAGGATTTCAAAAGTTTTCAGATGAAGATGATCATAGGCTTCAAAGAGAAAAAAGAAGTAATTCCATGTGGAAACTAGAGAGAAAAAAATAGCAACGTGAGGTAAAATAAGCCAAATTAATGTGAAAACTATCTGAATGGAAGAAAAGATACAGAATAGGAAGGAAGAATTCTGTAAAGACATTATTTTTGAAAAATCTAAATATAATTATTAGAAATGAAAAACTCACTGAATGAAAACCAAACAAAATGATAAATATTTAGAAGCTTCACCAATAGACTTAATAGAAAATAATTTCAAGGATGGAGAACTTTAGTAAGAAGGTAGCACTTTTAAATACAAATAAATAAAAACAAATAAATAAATAAATGAATAAAACAACATTTAGAACTCTGGAATATATGATCAAGAGAATAGCCTAAGGACTCAAGTGACATAAGAGAGAAGTAAAATACTGAAGGCATGGGAAATATTTTCACTGAAATATTATAAAATATAGTTATAAAATATAGATAAAGAAATGAACAACTGATTACAAGAGGCTCTTAGAATCCCATATCAACATGACAACAGGTAAACCTCTCCATAACATGCTATGGTCAAAATATAAAAAGTAAAAGCAAAAGGTGTAAAAGCAATAAAGGAAAATGCCATCTCACAAAGATAAACACAGAATAACACCAGATCTCTTATCCGCAAATGTATATTAAGGAAAGCATGGAACTGGAATTGTATGTTAAAAATCTCTGAAATTATGTAACTCCACACCAAGATTTATATATAAAAGCCACTTTCTTTTCTTCAATTGATAGAAAAATAAAGTCTTTGCAAGGACTAACTAAGGCAGGTCATGAACATTAAAGCATTATATGGTCTACAATAGTATACATGATGGAGATAGGAAGATATTCTTCATCATGAGGATACAGAAAGGAATACATTTCATGGGAGAAATGGGCAAACTGAAGCAGAAACTTCTGGCTTATTTGGAAAGCACGGTATATCAAATGATGTTTTGCTGGGGCACACAGGTTGAAGGATTTTTTTTCTCCAATTTTTTTATTAGATATTTTCTTAATTTACATTTCAAATGCTATCCTGAAAGTTCCCTCTACCCTCCCCCTAAAGCACACACATGAACATTTTCCTGAAGCAAATGCAGGTGAAAGGATGTTTTGCTAAAGTAAATATGTGAAAGGACCCATGATGTTTAGAAATAATATAAATATAACGCAACTAGATGCTATTGATACACCTTACCATTCCTTGCTGGTCATTGTTTGTTGTGACTTCATAGAGAGAAATGCACCAAAAATTTCTGGTGGTGTGCTGGCAGCTTCTTGCCTCTTCTGCAGGCTCAGGCTGATTGGCAGAGTGGAAGTTTCTGGATATGTAAGCTGATACAGACTCACAGTGACATATTCCTAAGACAGATTCATGTGGTGTTTCACTCACATAGTATTTTGCTGAGGCAAGACCCATGGAAGGACACGTGATGGCTGAAGGGAGTATAAATAAGACTCAATAGAGAGTGACTGGTGCTTGCTGGCATAGCAACCTGTGTAACACTTCTGTGGTCTTGTGTCTTCATCTTTGCTGATCTTCACTTCATTTAAAGAGGCATGGCAGAGAACTTCTCATGGTGTCCCTGCTGGTTCTGGCTATTCTGTCTGACTCCTGCAGATTAGAAATAGGCCTGGCTATTTCTGTTGGATTGTACCAACACTGCTAATTTGTGTTTGCTATCCTGACACTAATGAACTGGTCTGCTGGTATTCTGACAAATGAAGATTGGAATCTCCCCAAGGAGCTATATCTAAACAGCAGAAAGCAGAGCCTTGAAGTTTCTTCTGGACTGACCTGCTGTTGCTGATTCAAGAATGGTGTCTGTGAGTGGATCAAGCTATTGATTCTGATTCATGTGAACTGAACTGCTGATATACTGACAAGGCAGACTGGATTTGCTCCAAAGAACTATTTCTAATCAGGTCCACCTCCTCCTCTGCTCTATTAAACTTTCCTATCCACTACCTCTGGTGGATGGTGGGCTAGAAGGGAGTTTAAAGTATTTAAGAACCTCTATTAAAACTAGGCTTTGAAAAAAAATCTAAGTCTATACTGAACAAAGGAGAAGTAGGAAGGTAGCCATCATGTCCAACATACAAAATCAGCAAAGCTCTAAATGTAACCAATCAAGGATATGCCTACAAAATTACAACAATTAGTAATTATCTCTCAATAATAACTAAGTAAAAAATTATGTTTGCCAATAAAACAATGTTGGGTGGTCAGATTAAATAAGTAGATCAAACTGTTTATATTCTTCAAGATATGTACTTCACTGTTAAAGATACCCCTAGACTCAGAGACAAAGGATTTAAAATCAACCCATGCTGGCATAGCTAGCTTTGCAACACTTACAAACAGCAAGTGAATGAAACTTCAAATGAAATAACAATGATATCACAGGGATAGCTTCTGTGATGTCTGTCAAATTATGCTTCAGATCAAAATTAGTCAGAAGAGCACCCGAAGGATCATATCTTCTCCCTCTGCCTCCATTCCATGGGGACTTTGCAGGCCTTCACAGTGATCCAGCTTTCCTCCTTCACCCCATCTCTTCATGTCAGCCTCCAAGACCATGAGGAACTATTTATCTGGGAATCCACTGACTTGAATAACAGGTTAGACAATCTTTGTTTTCTTCCTGCCTACCATTGCATATTTCCCAATTTCATCCACAGCACTATAGCAGATCTACTGTAAAGGGCTGCTTTCCCCTCAGATTCAATTCCCTGGGGAATCCACAAATCCTTGTGGCAACTTCATTTTCCTGTTTCCTGTGGACCCTCTCAAATCATGAACCCTTGAATTTGTCTATCACCATTCCTTCCTATCATCCCCTAAGACCTAGAAAATTTCATTCTACCCAGGATCCCTAGTGATCACAATTTGCAGGAACTCAGAGGTGCTCCCTGTGAGGCCATCCATATACAACATTCTTCTAAAATCTAGTTAAGAAACAGAAAGCAAAGAATTTTACACTTACCCAACAAAAAGAGAGCCACATATTAACACCTAGAAGTAAAAGCTCCCCAAACTTAAATGCCCAGACACTAGCAAATAGCACAATAAATATGAGATAGAATGATTTGTCTCCACCAAGCCAGCAAGTATAGAACAGTAGTAGGGCATAAGACATGCAATATAGCTAAAGCACAAGACAAGAACTTCAAAATAGCTATTATGAATATGTTTAAAGACCTCTATGAGAATATGAAATTGTGATGTCTATGAATATGCAAACAGTAGACTAAAAGAAAAACAGTTAAAGACATGAAAGTAGAAATAGAATCATTAATAAACACCTGATATGAGTTAAAACAAATAAATAAAAATTAAGGACATCAAAGAAAAACCTCTAAAGTAAGCCTGATTAACAGAATACATGAGATGGAAGAAAGAATATTAGGTACCCAGGACAAAGCAGAAGAAATGATGACTTTGGTCAAAGAAGATGTTAAATTATTTTCATCAGAGTCATAGTAGAAAATCTCCCTAACCTAATGATAGGTACCTATCAAGGAACAAAAAAGCATACAGAACAACAAATGGATTGGAAGTTTTAATTAGAAGAGATGGGGAAAGAAAAACATTCCACAATAAAGCCAAATTCAAGAAATATCCATCTTCAAATCCAGTTCTATAGAAGTTTCTAGAAAAAAAATTCAACCTGAAAAGCTCAACCACATCTAAGAAAACACAGGGAATAAATAATTGCAGATCAGTAAGTAAAACCAGGGGAATAAACCCAACCCATAACAACAAAACCACAGCAACGAATAAACACTGTACACTGGTAACTCAACAACAATCATCTCAGTTCTTCAGTCAAAAGACACAGATAGATTGAATGCAAAGCCAGGATTTATCCTTCTGTTGTATTGGAAAAAAAAAAAGCCTTACCATCAAGGAAAGACATCACCTTGGGGTTAAAGGATGGAAAAATATATTCTAAGCAAATCGACCCAAAAGGCAATCTGGTGTGCCCATTTTAATATCTGATAATATAGACTTCAAACTAAAACTAACCATAAGAAATATAGAAGGACACTCCATACTCACAAAAGGAAAAAAATCTACTAGGAGGATATTGTGATTCTAAAATGTATGTATGTATGTATGTATGTATGTATGTATGTATGTATGTGTGTATGTATGTATGTATGTATGTATGTATGTATGTATCTGAACACAAAACCCAAGGCACCCAGGTTCATAAAAGAAACATTCCTACAGCTAAATTAGGAATTTTGACACTCACATAGCAATCATAGATGTCTTAAATACCCTCAATCTTAAATAGACATGTCATCTAGACAGAAACTAAACAGAGATATAGGAGTTAAATGATGTCATAAACCAACCAAACCTATCAGATATTTATGAAATATTTTTCCCAAACACAAAAGGATATACCTTCTTCTTAGCAGCTCATGGACAGTTCTTTAATATTAATCACATAGTCTGATACAAAGCAAGGGTCAACAGGTATAAGAAAAATGAAATAACTCTGTACATCCTATCTGACAATCATAGATAAAACTGAATATCAAAAAATTGAAACAACAGAAAATTAGGAAACTCATATTAACTTAACAGCTCACTACTAAGTAACTAATGGAATAAAACACATAGTAATAAAGAAATTGAAAAGATTTTTGGAATGAAATATAAATGAAAACAAAACACATCCCAATCTTTGGGACATAATGAATGCAGTTCCAAAAAGGCATGTTCCTAGCACTAAGTTAGTATGTTAAAATTATTTGTAACTTAACAACACACATGAAAGCTCTAGAACAAAAAGAAGAAATTACATGCAAAAAATGTAGACTGAAAGAGATACTCAAAGTCAGTGCTGAAATCAATAAAACAGAAACAAACAAAACACAATACAAAGAATCAATGAAACAAAGTGTTTGTTCTCAAGGAAAAATCAATATAATTGATAAACCCTTATCCAAACTAACTAAAAGCCAACGAGAAAGATCCAAATTAGTAAAATTAGGATGAAAAGAGGTTTCAACAACAGACACCAAGGAAACCCAGAGAGTCATAAGGATATACTTTAAAAACCTGTATTTTATTACATTGGAAAACCTAAAATAAATGGAAAAAATTCTTGATATATACCACACACCAAATTAGATCTAAAACAGATAAATGATCTAAAGAGACCTATAACCCCTAATGTAACAGAAGTAATAATTAAAAATTTCCCAAACAAACAAAAACAAATGTCCCAGAGGGTAAAGAATCCCATGAAGTATTCTACCAGACTTTCAAAGTAGAATCAATGCAAACATTTCTCAATGTCTTCCATAAAATAGAAACAGAAGGACCATTGACTAATTCTTTATAGAATGCCACAATTATCCTGATACATAAACCACATAAAGACCCAAAAGAGGAGAATTATAGAGAGATACAAAAATTGTCAGTAAAGTACTTGCAAACTGAATCCAATAACACATCGAAAAGATCATACACTATGATCAGGCAAGCTTTGCCCCACAAAAATAGGGATAATTCAACATACATAAACCAATAAATGTAATGCACCATATAAACAGACTGAATGACCAAAAAAAAAAACAAAAAACAAAACAAAACAAAACAAAACAAAACAAAAAAAAAAAACCACAAGATTTTCTCAGTAAAAGAATTCAATTCTTCATGATAAGAGTCCTGGATAGATTAGGGATACAAGGTATGTACCTCACTATAATAAAGGAGACTTAAACCTCAACTTCTAAATTCAATAGGAATAAGTCAATCTCTAAAGCAGTAGATAGTTTCCCATCCTCCCTCTCTAGCTCCCTCCAAGCTACCCCTTCTTCTCCTTCTTCTCATTCATTAGTGATGACTTATTATATTTATATAATATTTCTGATAATTTTTTACTCTTATTTCTCTTTGATCTTTATCAACCTTCCCCATCACTACTATGTATTCACTGCTTTTGTTTTTGTTCTCTGACTAGACTCATTTAATTCATGCAAAGCCATCTTAAATTACCATTAGATTGGATGTGTTTTCTGGATATACAACTGAAGGCAATGGTTTGTATTCTCCATGAACCTACTAATAGTAAGTAATTCAGTAGTGTGAGCCACCAGTGACCCTCCTACATCTATGCTTGAACATTGATTGGCTTATAACAATCCATTGAAAAGATCCTCAACTTCTGTGAGCTCATGTTTGCAAAGGTTGTGTCTTATCCCAAAGAAATTAAAAGACATTTTTTGATTCCATTCTCTCCTCTGGCTCTTAGGATTTTTTAGCCTCATCTTCTTTAATGCCCTCTGAACCTTAGATAGAAAGATAAAAATGCCTTGCTTAGGGTCACTCTGCTTTATGTACTAGTCTTTCAACTAAAGTGGAATTTCAACTCTCAAAATCTATTGCTTATCAGCCCTTTCTTATTCCATCTCTCTATGTTTATTTCAGGGTTGGTTAACTCAATAATTCAACAACGTTTTCTTTTCCTTGGTATCACAGTAGAATGTCAGTCATTATTCTACATCTCCTTCTACAAATGGGGCATACATTATTCTAGAAAGCTGAGATAATAATTTTGAAGAAGATGGCACATAGAGGTAGGGTGGGAGGAGGCGTGTTGTACATCTTGCTAACCCCAGCACACAATGTTTGATAATTCTTTTTGCCACTTTTACGTTAGTTGGCTAAGCCATGAATATCTTATGCATACTACACAATCCCCAACATGAAATGGCATTTTATTTCCTTCAATAGCCGGGCGTGGTGGCGCACGCCTTTAATCCCAGCACTCGGGAGGCAGAGGCAGGCGGATCTCTGAGTTCAAGGCCAGCCTGGTCTACAGAGTGAGTTCCAGGACAGCCAGGGCTATACAGAGAAACCCTGTCTCAAAAAACCAAAAAAAAAAAAAAAAATTCTCAAATCCATTCATTTGTTCTGACCCTTATAAATGTCCTTTGTAAAGCTACTCTCATCTCTCAGCCAGAATGATGCTAACTGCCTCTCAGGAACCTCCCACATCGGGCCTTGTTCTCTTCACAGTCAACCCTTTCTGTTGCTGTCAGAGGAAACAGTAAAAAAGGATGATTTCTACTTTTTCTACAGAAAGGCCTTCTACAGTGTCCCTTTACTCACAGGACGTAACCAATACTTTTCAGAGTGTTCTCCCATGCCTCTACTTACCTTTATCATCTCTGACAAAGCTCATTGGACTCAGGCATTTTCTAGTCTACTTTGTTTTTTCTTGTCTTATTTTTCAGAGAATTTGCATTCTCTCATCTTAAAGTATCTGAACCTGTGTTGTGGTCTCTTCGAAATTCTGTTTCTCTTTTCTTTCTCAATTTTTTAAGTGTGCTTCAATCTAAGATTAAATGACTTCAAATGCCTTTTATATGGTGAATATAGGAAGTCATTTCTTAAGCTGTCATAGTTGTGCATATACTTTACAATAATATTTATTAATATTAAGGACCTTATAATTGGTTAGTTATGATTCATTTCTGTGTTGTGAAAATTGAATGCTTTAAGATACATAGAAATGTTTTCTTTTCTAATTGAAAAGAGTATCATTTTTCCCTTTGTTTCTTCTCCACAACATCTTCCAGTATCCAACCTTAAAACCCTTGCTATGGGTTCTCAAGTTGATAATTTCTTTTTTATTATAATTGTTACATACATACATACATACATACATACATACATACATACATACATACATACATATGTATGTATGCTGATATTTATGCATTTATGCTACTATAAGTATGTACAAATATAGGTAACTGATAATAGATGATAGATATATAGGTAAATAGGTGATAGAGAGATAAGTAGATAGAGAGTTAAATTATAAATAGATAATAGTTAGACAGAGAGATGATATATAGGTACATAGATACATAGATGATATGTGGATAGATAGATAAATGATATATGATAGATGAATACATAGAATTTGATAGAGATAGATAGATAGATAGATAGATAGGAAGAAGGAAAGAAAGAGAGAGCGAGAGAGAGAGAGAGAGAAAGAAAGAAAGAAAGAAAGAAAGAAAGAAAGAAAGAAAGAAAGAAAGAAAGAAGGAAGGAAGGAAGGAAGGAAGGAAGGAAGGAAGGAAAGAGAACATATGTGAGTCAATTTCTGTTGTCTGAGTGTATATAGTTTTAAGACTGACCATTTTCCTTTGAACAACCAAAACGTTTATCTGTGGGAAAAGCTAATTCTCCTTGCCCCATAAATCAATATTTGCTTGCAGTTCTTTGTCTAGGAATAGGGTCCCATGAAAATTTCCCCTTCCACACTAACATGTCCAACAATATTGATATTGTTCTGATCTTGTTTATGCAACAATTTCTAGGAATAATTTCTTCACTGAAGACTCCCTGGTATCTGACTCTTGCAATCTTTTTTACCCACACCTCCATACCATTTCCTGAGCCCATCGATGTAGGATCTATAACGCAGATATAAAGGTGTATCCTTTAGATCTGGGATCCCAAAAATCTGTTAGTCTCTGCATTGTGTCCAGTTATTGTTTTAAGTGATGCCCTCTATTTGCTATAAAGAGAATCTCTTTTTCCTTAGAAGGAAAACATTTAATTGGGGCTGGCTTACAGGTTCAAAGGTTAGGTCCATTATCATCAAAGTGAGAGCATGACAGCATATAGGCAGGCATGGCTTAGGAATTCTATATCTTCATCTGAAGGCCACTAGGAGATTGATTTTCAGGCAGGTAGCAGAAGTTCTCTGAGTGTACCCTGACAGAAACACACTTTCTCCAACAAGAACACACCTTCTAATAGTGCCAATTCCTGAGCCAAGCATATTCAATCCCCCATATCATAATAATTATAAAAACCATCAGGTATGTAAAGGCTTAGCTTTTTAAAAATCTACTTTTAATAAGTGTTCTTAAATGTTTTAACCTCCTTTCTATCCCATCACCTACAAGAGGGAGTGGAGAAGAAAGTTTAATCGGATATGGGGGAGTGTACCTGCATAGAAATAGTAATTTGGAGCAAATCCAATCTAAGTTGGCAGGATATATACCAACAGTCCAGTTCAGTAGTGTCATGGAAATCTTCCTTGATGAACGATGGAAGTTTCACTTACCTGTGAGTATAAGGAAAAGATTTAGAATGTGGAAAGAAATTATGCTGGTCTTCCTAAGTGGCAGTAGAGTATTCTTTCCTAAGGTCCATGACTTCACTAGCCCCAGAAAATTGGCTAGGTTTCCAGTTCTAGAAATGACGAATTTGAGTGGTTCTTAACTCCAATTAGACAGATGGTAGTTGATACCAAGGTGCATGCCACTTATGGCACAATTATGAATATCTTGACATTCTGATAATTGTCAGGATTCAAAGGTATTGCAGCTGTGGATGTCCTCACTGTTGTGTCTCTACTATATAGGTTATAATTAGAACACAGCAGAAGAAATACTCAACAAATGAACAATTGCATGTTAAGTTTAGTTAATTTTGCTGCAATGAATATGGAAATCAGTGCTGTTTAAGCGAGACAACACTGATTTATTTCAGCTCATAAAATCCACAGGCTATGTTGGAGGGAAGTTGTAGAGATGATTTAGACATACACGATAGAGAATCTTGCATCATACATTCTGTAAGCAATAGAGGTGATGCTATCCAAAAATCAACTCTCCTAGAGACTGCCCAAAGCTCTCAACAAAGGTAAGGAAGGGAGCTAATGATTGCTTTAGCTAAATCATTTTGATTCTGTGGCAGCTAGACACAGCTTGTCATCTGCAATTATACTGTCAGCTAAATAGCAAAACTTGAGGGAAGATTTGATGTAAATAGAACAAAGAAATGCCGATCTATATTGGGGATGTATGTCCAATTGCACTTAAGAAGAAAGCATTCATCACTACCAAACTCTCAAGAAATGGCAGAGATGTCACATTAGCAGTGGAAGGTGAGGGTTTGATGGGATGTTTGTGTAACCTCAGACACATTTGTAATAATAGCTACCTAAGGAAGTGTCAGCATGTGTATCCCTTTCTCAGGGAAGAACTGGAACAAAAAAAGACGCTCTCTTATTGTTCTGTTTCGAATCAGATATATAATAATTGGACATTCGAACACCTATAGGTAAATGCTATCAAATTCAGATAATGTTAAGTTATGCCTGTTATTTTAGATGACATACAATGCTTAAGGTAAAACTAACTTCCTATAGATTAACATTAGTGGATGACTTGGTTGAAATAATGCACTGACTTATGCATATAAGGTGATTTAAACACATTTCTTTTAAAAGATGCTATGTCCTACATTTAAAAAAAAACATATAGTATAGCATTATGATTTTTCCACATTGTCACCCATTGATTCTAAACAAAAACATCATAGAAAAAAATAGCAACATGTACATGGACCAATAGAATAAAGAGGGATCTAAGTGTTACAGAAGTCTGTTTGCACATGGCATATTCATGACCCACAAACTGCTGCTGGTTCCATAGCTAAGAATTCACAGAGCAAAGTTAGCATTTAACATTAACAAAAGAACGTAAGATGACTTCAGATGCTTCTTGGGTACCCAAAGAGCATTTTGTGAGTGTGTGCGTGTGTGTGTGTGTGTGTGTGTGCGCGCGCGCGCGTGTGTGTTCAGTGATGCTACCACAGATGCAGTTATCTCTTACAAAACACTGAGCAAACATAACCAATCAATGACTAATTCAACAGAGAGGAAGAATCTTATGATTTACTCTGCAAGGAATGAAAACTGACAGTTTTAACAATGAGTGAGTAGGCATAGCCTGGGTATTAGCTGAGATTTAGTCAGTAAACTGGAAAAGTTAGATGACTTCATAAAATGTGCCTTATATTGCAAATATAATAATTGTGGCATGTAGTCAACACTTACAGAGTGCTTTAACATCTGCTATACATTGCATTAAATGTATTCTCCCACATTATTTCACTTTTTCTTTATGACATGATTAGATAAAACTGCCCTTGCCAACCCTATTCAGCAAATGAGGACACTTTCAAGGTCAAAGCTGTTAAATAGCATCAAAAGTCACAAGCAACTGTACTCCAAATTGTAAAACCATTTAACCATTTTGTTGTATTGCATTACATAGGCAAATAAGGAAAAATTAATGTCAATGGTCAAGTTCAAAGATTGTAAAATATTTGACCTTGTAAGTCATGGAAGAAAACAGCACATCTTCCCAAGGAAGAATGTAATCCATTATAAAACAATAATCAATTAATACTTCTCTTTTCTAAATCATCTATTAGTTTTAGTTCTGATGTTTTTATGTGCTATAATGAAAAGGTACGTGAAAATGTCCTTCTCTGTGATATTTCTTATTCTCAGTAATGACATCTTTCTGGCGTTTCCTTTTGATGAGTGCTGTTCTTTGAAAATTTAAAGGAACTATTCAACGAATATCTGCAAGTTACTAGCTACTATATTAATGCTTGCTACATCCACTCCAGTAGCAACCCCCGTGACAGGCTGAAAAGTCTGGGCACGATCCCGAGGCAAGAAGTTCACAGAAACTTAGTCTCCTGGAATTGTGGCATCCTGTATAAAGAATGCTCCAAAGTCCTTTATTTAGTTATTAAACAGATCTGTGTGCTTTCCCCTAATATTGCTTCATTATAAGTGTTCCTAAAGATTCATATTTTAACATAGCCAAGTTAGATTCTAGGCAGTCCTTGATCCAACCTTGAGTCACTGCCCTACAAAGGAATTCAGCACTATCTAGGAATAAGGAAGTTTGCGATCTGAGAAGGAACCAGACTAGATAGTTAGAACTATNAAAAAAAAAAAAAAAAAAAAGAATGATGTTCCAGCCCTGAGAAATAATCCTACCAGAAAGAATGAAGGAAATTGCATTTTTTTCTGTGTTAACAGACAATCCACTCTAATGTTGTGTGCAAGTTGGTAACATGATTCAATTTACCCCTTAAAAGATACGTTGCTGCCAATATATGAAGAGATTGGAATAGGGTCACTGACACATCAGCCATTAGGCAAGTGTGGTGTCCAGTTAACAGATGATGCCAATCAAGCTGGGTACAGAGGGACACACCTTTAATCCCAGTGTTCTGGAGGCTATGCAGGTTGATCTCTGTGTTCTAGACCACAGTCTATATAGTGAGTGTCAAAGAAGCTAGAGCTACATAGAGAAACTCTATCTCAAGGAGAGGTAAAGAAAAGAGAAAGAGAGAGATAGGTTGGAGGAAGAGAAAGAGAGATGTTCTGAATAAATTGTTAAGATACATGACTAAATTCTGATATAATACATGAGTTATCTGAATTATTGGCATATGAATAAGATGATTCAGAAAGTGTTTCATTCAATCTTATGGTCTTTATAAGAGTATACAGTATAGTTAGCTTGTGGGTATGGAATGGTAAGACAATTAAGGAACTGTTATAGTCAGTCTGGAGATCTTTATAAAGGTATAAAAAATAACTGGATCATGGGTAGGTAGTTGTAAAATAATATTCTATTATAAAAATATACAATTAACAAGTACCATATTTTATTTACATCTATGGAAATTCATGAGTAAGCACTTACAGTGTACTCCTGAATCTTGCTGCATGCAAAGATCAAATACAAAAACCTGAGGCATCAAAGAAATCTAAGTAAAAGTCGTCCTAAATGTAAGTAGGAGACAAGCAAAGATGTCAACTGGAAGCCAAGATAGGAGTATGTTAGAAGGGGGGAAAAAAGAGGACATGGTCAAGCATACAGAACACAGGTCAAGTAAAATAAAGACAAATAATTTGTCTATTCAATTTAGCACTATGGTTATCAGGGGTGACCTTCAATACCTTCACAGAAGCAGTTTCACTAAAGTGGGAGAGAATAAAACTGCATTACAGAGGGTCAGAGAGTAATAGAAACAGAGTCTGGATTCAGAAAACTCCACCATAATCCAATGCACTGAGTCCAAATATTTCAATTGTATAAAATGAGAAGTGCTGCAATTTCAAGGTTAATGAAATGACCACTGCAGCTCTTATGCTGGTAGTTTCAAGAGTTTGGCTCTTTGATCCATATTCATCCAATGGCTGACTGCAATTTGTCTCCAAGGAGCAAGGATCCACGCTCCTTCAAATAGAAACGTGGATTATTTTGAATTCTGTGACTGCCTGGAGTTTTAGGACATGTGCATTGACTGGGATGTCTCCAGGCATACAAATATGCAATATACATAATATTTTTATAGAAATATTTTTACTTACATGTAACTTTTATGTTGTGTGCAAGATGGTACCTTTTTTTTTTAAAATTACCCCTAAGAGAAACCTTGCCTCCAATATATGAATAGATTGTAATAGGACCACTGACACATCAGCTAGTAGGCAAGTGTGGTGTCCAGAAAATAGATGGTGCTTGTCAAGCTGGGCATGGTAGTGCATACCTTTAATACCAGCAGTACTCTGGAAGCTGTGCAGGTGGATCTCTGTGTATACTACACACACACACACACACACACACACACACACACACACACGCACACACAACATAACTTAGGTGAAAGAGACCATAATTAAAGAACAGCAAGAGTACATGGAAGGGTTTAGAGGGGGAGAAAAAGAAGGCTAGAATAATGTCATTTTCATATATATATATATATATATATATATATATATATATATATATATATATATATATATATATATATATATATATATATATATATATATATATATATATATAGAGAGAGAGAGAGAGAGAGAGAGAATAGAAATATAAAAATCTCAAGTTTACAATTTTCCTGAGTAAACACTATAAAATTGGTTATCTCTAAGGATTTAAATTTAATCTTATATTCTCACCCTAGATACTATTCTCATTCTTCACTTTAGAAAAGACACTTGGGTCTACCTGTTCTGAGATGGCAGGCTCCCTAGAGAACAGGATCCAATGTACTGCCTACCTCATTGGTAATGAATCCAATTTCATTCATGCCAACTGCTTGACACCAATATCTAAATTGTAAGTTCTTGTTGATTGTAAAACATAGAGAAATTGACTGAAGATGGGAATAGCTTTAGGTAAAGTCTAGAAAAGGTGTTTCGTTTCTTGGTATTGTGGTTTAAGATGAAATCTGGTTAGCATATGACCTCCTTAGTGGGAAGAGCCAGGAGACAATCTCCCAAGAGATCCAGTAAACTGTGGTCATCAAAGTAGGCAAGCAAGAAGTCGCTGTAGATGCCAAGAAGAGCAAGTCAGCGTATCTGGCCTTTGGGAAACAACAAATCTTTAAAGAGTACAAAGAGAAGAAGGTAAATTCTGTATCAAGATAACTATGAGGTCCTGTGGACATTTAGAGCACAGGCTGGGCTTACCTCACAGGAACCACCCATGACAGGAACTACCACACAAAGCAGGTGTTTATTTTAAGAAACAAAGCACCAGTTTCAAGACAATTTGTTATGTCAAAGTCAGGAAACAGATCAGTTTAATATGCAAATTGGAACTTGCCAGCCCTGCCTATGGGGCAGGAAGCAATTTGAGTAAACCGTGCCTAGAAGCAGCAGGCCAGTATCTGGAAAACGATTCATTTCCAACAAAGTGGTCAGTTGAAGCACATGGGTCAGAATAAAGTGGGCATAATCAGATCTAACTCTTATAATATCTGTACTTCCTTGTCTACCATGAAGAAGAGCTATGTTTCTTCTTTCTATTTAAAACTATATCACTTTGATGCATCATTTCTAACAATCTATAGTTGAATTCACCTTCCCATAACTAAAAAGAGTGAAAGTAAGGTTTTCCTCTTTCTTTTAGTAATCAAGGCTTAAAATACCATTTTATATCCATATATCAAATCTGTTGTTATTTCTTTAGGTAATTTTCAAAAATTAAGTTTCTCCACATTATATTCCCTAATATATTTATAGGTATACTTTAACATTTCTGTTGTATATGCTATGCTATATACACAGATTTCCTAACCGTATACAATGAACTTCAAACTATTTCCACATCATTTTATCCTTTGTAGTATATGACTCTATTTTTAACACTTAAAAAGAAGTTCTAAACACTCATCAGGAAATATATATCTAGCAATAGTATAAATTTTGTTGTTATATTTAATTACATCATTTCCTTCTTCCTTTTCCTCCCCCAAACCCTCCCATATACACCACATTGCTCTCTATCAAATTCATGGCCTTCTTCTCCCATTAAAGTTATTATATGCATATCTGTCTACTTATGTATCTCTATATAGCTAAAAATATATATAGATATTTGCATATATATTTATATATCTATATATTTGTATATAAATGTCTATCACCTATATGTCTGTATATTTATATATCATCTACATATCAGTATATTAATATATCATCTCTATATATCTACATTTCTACATGAATAAATCTGTAAACATAAGTTGCTCAGTATGTGCAATGTATATTTGTGTGTATATTTTCAGGGCTCACCTTTGGCACTGGGAAAACAAGTATGCTCTTCCCTAAGGAAGGTGCTTTCTCCCACTCTCAGTATTCTTTAGTTGTTTGCTGTCCTTGTAGGGTTGAGGCTTTGTGAGATTTGCCACATCCATTATGGCTGTCGTCTGTGCTCAGCTCATATTTAAGCAGTCATGTTGGTGAAGCTTTATGAGTGCAGCTTTCCATATAAAATTATGGGTCTAGAAGATCATATTGAGTGAGGTAACTTAAACTACAAAAAAAGACTAATGTAATATGTTCTCTCTCATCTGAGGCGACTAGTTGCAAATGTAAAGATGTTAGCACATATTCTGGAATAATGGCAAAAAGAAGGAAAGGAAAAACAATGACTTCTGCTGTGGTAGGTAAGTGAGGAATCAGTAAAGAAGAGCATTGCATGCTACAAGATAACTCATTGGAGAAATGGTAAATCAGGGTCTTTCATTAGGAAGTGTTGGCACAGATAAATATAAGAGGGAGAGGGTAAAATTGTAGCAAGGATATCTGAAAATGGCATAAGTAATCATAATATTAATTACATAAAATAGCTTATATCACACTTAAGTCTATGTAAAAATATACTTGTATAGTTTAAAAGAATTTTTTTTCTTCTGTGATGACAATACTCCCTTCAAAAGCCAAGGGCCATTTAATAAAATTGCCAATAAACCTCTGAACTGTCAGCCAGCTCCAATTAAATGTTTTCCTTTATATACTTGCCTTGGTCATCGTGGCTCTTCCCAGCAATAGAAACCCAAATAAGACAGTCACATCCTGAAGCACAAGCATCATTGCAGAAGAGTCATGGAGTAGAGAGGGGGCTTTGTAAGAACCATAGTATCATGGACCTCACTGAATAATTCTGTCTCCTAGTAATGTCAGGAGTCCCACCAACATGTTTGCTTAAACACGAACATATGGTATGATTTCTAAAAATCTCATAGTGTGTGTAAAACATCCAGAGTAGGCTAATACTTTTCTGAGGGTCTATAAATATTAGTTCTTTCACAGCACATTCTGCTTTGTTTGGTGGCAAAGAAGTCACTCTTGTGTACTTTGTCTCTTTGATTCTGTCTAGGTTTGCCAGGGAGCTTAGATCTCAAATATTCATAGATGGATACTGAGGTTATCCTATTTATTAATAAGTTATATTAGAATTAAACTCTAAACATACTCCTTAAAAGTTCTCAGTCCCAGTCAGCCTATCTATTCACTGTCCATTAAAACAATTTGGTCTTGTGCCTATGCTCCCCTCTGCTTCTCTTCCTTTGGATGTCCTTTCTAATTTCTCAATCTAATGCAACTCTATTGCATAAGATATAGTGACAGTGTGCAAGCCCCCCGAACCAGAGTTTTGAAATTGTAGTTCCTTTGAATCTTTTTCCTCTCAAACTTTCACTTAATGTTTGACTGCTCAATTAGTGTTTTGTGTTATTTGTTGCCAGTCCTTCACCACAAATTCCTTGGTCCCTTTAGGAGTAAGTACGCAGTAATTCTGACTTACTATGCAGTGCTACACTCTCCACTATGCAGGCTTGTGGTAAGCCCAGTTAAGACTCTCAACAGACTGCCAGTACTTCCTGCACTTGATGCATTTGTTTTATCCACCAGACAGTCATAGCCACAAAATCTTACAAGTGTCAGGCAACCAGACAGGCAATCTATAAACAGTTCATATGAACTATCCCACTTTCTTCATTACAAACACCTGAAAATCATTCTGAGTCTTTAGAAACAGTGTTCTCGATACAGAGGAAAAGAAAGAAGAAAGAAATGGAGAAAACTCACTTGTTCTCATATGCAATTTTATACTCTATTATTTTACTTTTAAAAGAATGTTGTAGAAAGATTATGAATAATATATTGAACTCTCTCTGGTCAACAAAATGAATTTTAAAGGTACTGAATGCTATAACAAATTCCATGGTGAGAATAAAAACAAAAACAAAACAAACAGCCAAGCAGAATTCTAAGATAATTGACATTTCAATGATAATTTTCATAGGGTTGAATTATTTTACCCATTTATTCATTTACATGTTCAAAACAAATTGATTGAATACTACTTGGTACTAAATAAATTTGTTATCACCTAGAAAAATAGATGAAGAAACTATTGCCTTATGAATATTTGGAAAGATACATATTAATCTTGTTATCTTGTAAGTAAAGGTGATGTTGAGATAGGAAGAATTATGAAAAACAAGTGCATAAAACTGTGGTGGCCCAAAAGAGGGTACTTTGGTAAAGGGTTCAAAGAATGTTTTCTTAAGTCAGGTAGAAATGAACAACATAATCAAGTAGAGATATTTTGGGCAGAAGAAATAGCATAGATATATGACATGGGCCCAGCAGAATGTGAAATCTAGAAAATTCTAAGATCATTGGCAGTGAATGGGAACAATGGCATGTCATGTAGCTTTTGTCAACTCAACACCAACCAGATTCACCTCAGAAGACAGAATGCCAGTTGAAGAAGGACTCCTTCAGACTGGGAGGTGGGAATGTCTATGGGACAACTTCTCAATTTATTATTCATGTGAGAGTTCTCTGACCAATGTAGGGAGTGCCACCCTTGAGCAAGCATGCCTCAGTTGCATTAGAAAGCTTGCAATGTAAGACAAAAGAAACAATCCAGTAAGGAGCTTTCTTCCATAGGTTCTGCCTCTGCTCCTCCCTGTGTTTCTGTCCTGAATTACCTCAAGGTTAGACTGTGATTAGTACATGGAGGCCAAGTGAAACTTTCCTCATTTCGGTATTTTAATCAGTAATTTATCACAAGAGTGAAGCACATTTGAACGGATGGTGAGGAATGGGAGAGGCACAATGGGGCAGGAAGGGTCAGTGCCATCTGAAGCCTTTCTGGATGGCAGGAAACCCGATCATATCCTCAGATCACAGAACTATCTGTATGTGTATAGACCATAGAGAAAAATGGTACGGGATAATTGTGTTCTTAAAATCTTTCTCCATTTGCAACCTGAGCAAGACTAATAAGAAAGAATTGTTAGGAAAACATTTCCTAACTTTAGGGTGGAAAGGATAGTGACAAGGGAGGAGGTCAAAGATTAATGTAGAATTAGAGAAAACTGTGATATTTGGGTGGAAAATTTATAAACAGAGATTGTGATAAAAAGATAGCCATGCTTCTGATTGTAGATTTAAATGGTAGGTAGTCGCTCTTACTAAAAATACTTTTTTAAAGGGAAATCTCATTTCTACAAAAGGGAAAACCCATGCATTTTGTTTTGAACATACAAAATTTTAATGAAGACTAGTACACGGGAAGAATCAAATACAACTTTGACACTCAATAGAAATATTAGATAAGCCACAGATAGTATGAAATAATCCAGAATTTTCCTAGAGCTGTCAGTGTGTGAACTCAGGGGCATTCTGGAAACACAAAGAGAATTTGGCTTTGGAAAAGAATGCAGACTGTTAAAGGCAATCAGATTATGGATACTTCTAGAGAATCACTCACATTTGATGCCATGTGGATGAGTAGATAAAAGGAAGGAAAGAGAAATGGAATTGTCAAAAATAGTCTGATGATTGTCATGTGTTGGTCATCTTCTACTTTGCTGAGGCAGTTTCTTGTTTTCCACTACAACTGCAAGAAGCTTCCTGTGGAGTCTCCTGTCTCAGCCTCTCACCTCTTTTAAGAGTCAAGGCATTATAGAAACCCATTGTTTTCGTTTGTTTTTCCATTGCGGTGACAAAACACCACAGATAAAAGAAGTTGGGAAGAAAGAGTTTATTTGGCTTACATTTTCTGTTATAATCCAGTGATGATAGAAGTCATGGCAGAAACTCAAGGCTGAAACCTGAGAGTAGAAACTGATTAAGAGACCTTGGAAGAAAGACACTTACTTGCCCTCTTTTCTTTGCTTTCTTATACTACTTAGGCTCACCTATCTAGAGGTAGAACTCCCCATAATCGGTTGGCCCCTTCCACAACAGTCATTAATCAGAAGGTGCCCCACAGACTTACCAACAGGATTATCTAATTGAGGCATTTTCTTTCTTAAATCGAGATTCTTCCTATTTAGGTACAGGTGTTACTATGTCTGGTTGTACTGATTTCTAGTTATTGGAATTCATGCTCACACTTACACAATTAGAATTTCAACCACCAAGCCATTTGTCAAATTGATAATGTAATTTTAGAGGAATATTCATGAGGTTAAGGGTTTCCAGACCAAAGTCATTTAAGCTTTGGGGCTTTACCTCATAGTGGGGGCATAGAGCAAAGGCAACTATTTACCTCATGGCAGCCAAGGACCAAAGTAAAGAGAGCAAGTCATCTAGGACCAAATATTCCTTTAAGTGGAATGTCTCTGATGACCTAATTTGTCTTCCTAGACTTCAGTTTAAATATTCTGCCACCTTCAAAAAGTACCATGAATTGAGGACCAAGCACTTAACACACATGCCTTTGGTGGATATTTTAAATCCAAGCTATAGCAAACAGAGTGCTACGCAACCAATACATTCTTAGTAAGGGCTTTTACAGAAGTACGATCCATTAGATTATATATTAGTGTGTGGACATGTGAAAGGAAGGTAAGAAACAAAAGAATGTAAGAATAGATGCCAAATTTTAGAAATGTGACTTCAAAGTAATGGTAGACAGTAAGGAGAAGACAGAAAAGTGGTTATATGGAAGAGAATTTGTATGAATATATTTTCTTTAAAGGAGAAGGATTTTGAATGCATAAAACAACAGTAGTAATCATATGAAAACCAGCAAGAATACTGGTTAGAATCCATCAGAGAATGGGACAGGAAGAATCAAGCAGAGAAACAATAATTGACAGTGAAAATACTCTTGCGAAAAAAATCATTGGAGGATTCCATTTATGGAATCAGCAGGTATGTTGAATTCTGCTCTAGTATGTTATATTTCATTCATACATGAAGATGCCTTGAAAAGTGGGCAGGCAAGAAGGATAGCCACAGAGATTATAATAGTCCTGTATATCCCAGCGAATTAAGAGGAATGGCAGGCAGTGTTAAGTGATCTGCCTTTGTATCATACACTTATAGAGAATGGATGGCATCTTCTGTATTGTTTGACCTTCGCCAGGAAGTGTTGTTGGATGCTGAGAGACAGCATGGGGATTATGGATAACTGGTATATAATTAGACTAACAAGTAAACAAACAAACAACAAAAAACACAACAACAAAAGCCATGAGTAAAAGTGGGCTAAGCAAGTCTTTGTGATGACCCAAGTGTGGGTAGAGATTTTGTTTACAATGTTTTGTGTTGGTCCTCTTTGTGCATGTGTTTCTTCCTTGCCACACTCACTGCCTCAAACAAGACTTTCCCTGCATCTCAACCATCAATCTACAATTTAATGGGTTAGAAAAATGAAGACTAAGCATGATATATCTTCCTTTCACATAGTAACTTCTGAAGGCTGTATCAGTAGTACAGCCACCACTACCTAAAGAATATAGTGACAAAACACCACGTGTGGTAAGAAATGTACTTATCACAAATGGTCACATGGAAAGACAAAATGTACATTTTTTTGTTTTGGAGTAACAAGATTAGATCATGGTAGAGGTCTTAGGGGAACTGTGGGAAAACATTTTGGGCAACAATTGGTGCTTGTAGTTAGAGGAAAAAAGAAAAATGGGTGGAAACGGTATTTACATTGGACTTTAGGAGTCAGAAAAATTATAAAGTAACCAAGGTGTGGGTGATGTTGTCCTTGGCCATGAGACAAGAAGTAAGGTGAATTTGATAAATGGATGCTTCTGTTGTTTCTAAGAAAAGTTGGGCATAGAATAGGGAGGGAACAGGCCTCAATACTGAAGCTTTTGATAAATGAGGGGTTATCAGAAACATGAAAATTATAACAGCAAAGAACAGAAGAGGCTGATCAGAGTGAATGTGGAGAGCCTCTCTTGGATGGATTTTTTTTTTAAATGATATTGGTGGGTTCATGAAAGTGGGAATGAGTAAGGAAGAGAATCTAGGACATGTCTAATTTGGAAAACTGAGCTTTGGAAAATCAAACTACTGTATGTACCACAATGTAAGAGATTTGATGCCTTCAAAAGATTCTCAGGTGCCAGAATATGCACCTAGTAATGAAGAACAGTATCTGTCCTTTGACAAAGGGCTTACAGGTTAGAGGCACTTTTGTTTTATGGATCACTTAGGCACAGTAACTAAAATTTAAAATGTATTCTTTCTTACTTTTAAAGAATAAAGCAACATTTTGTTTTATGTATGGATGAATGCATTTTGATTAATAAAGGGAAATTTAGGCAGATATTGCTTGCATTACAACCTTTTTAAAATTTTTGGTAGCACATGCACACATGGGTGTGTCCTGATATGACACCTCAAGTTTTAAGGCAGATATAAATGCATCAGAAACACTGTTTATTCAATATGAAGTTCATGGTAGCAGGGTCTAGCGACACATACTTATGTAACCCAGACGTCAAGAGGCAGAGACAGGAGGATTACCAAGAGCCTGAGTCCAGGCTACTCTACACACATAGTCTCAACACAGCAAAACCACAATACAAGTCAATGGTGACAGACATAATCCAAGGAATGTTTGTCACGGTGGTAGTGAGAGATCAGATTTTTGGGGGTTCAGACTCCACTTTAGAAAATCTGACGTAAGACTGAACTCAAATAAATTAACGGGATGGTACCTAGCACCAGTTTCCAGGCTATTCCCCAACAAGACCTGCATCTCCAGGTTACCCCCTCCCCCAACAAATCTAGCACCAGTCTCCAGGTTATTCTCCCAACAAATCTACACCTCCAGGTTATAAACCCATCCCTGCCTCACAACCACCATTCAGGAGGAAAGCACAATTTTAAGTTTATGGTTTGGATCTTAGCACCAGCTAAAGGCCACAGTACCCGCCCCGTTCCCCCAATAAGAATTTCCTACCACCTTGAAACTCATCTGTGGCGAGCAGGAAAAGCACAGCTCTCTGGTTTACTTTGTGATGGCCACACAGCTATTTAACCATACTTGTGTATTAGAGCTCACCTCCAGGGATCTCGGAGCTCAGAGGACTGTATCTGGTCTGCTTTATCCCAGGATTCTCACTATATTAAGAACCCCTGCTGTATACAGAGGGCCTTTAGTATTTGTTGTGGAATAAGCATACAGCAACCCATTCCTTTTACTCAGATATAGTAAGATCAGAATTTTTTTTTAAAAAATACATCGTTTGTCAAAACAAGAGTGGTACAGAAAAGCAGCTGAGTATGTGTGAGGTGTGTAGGAGGAGGAGTACAGAGCCACTGCTCAGTACTTGTTCTGAAGGGTGACTATGCCAAGGGGAGTGGGCTGTGTGTGGTCAAGCAGGAGGCTGATACAGGCTCAATGAGGACTCCTCTCACTTACATGGTTGGAACAGTCAGGTTAGAGTGACATGATGTTGGATGTTTTTATTATCTCCATAAACCAAAGTTCTGAAGTGTATCGAGGCACACAGCCAGACTTTCACTATGAATAATGAACTTAAATGAGGTCCTTTGTGTGATTATCTGATGAGTCATTTCAATGCAGTCTTCTTTGAAGATGCAGAAGAGTGGAAAAAAACAACCGAACATCACAGGATGTATTTGGATGGTATTCTTGATTCATGGCCTTTCCCTTCTGATTTATTATTCTGATATACCCAATTTGAAAAGGCAATAGATGGATACTCAGTGATAGATTATTTTGCTTTTCTGTGAGGAAAATCATGTTGAATAACCTGAAAGAAGTATGATCAGCCAGGGCGTATTTCTCTTCTATGACCCAAAGGAAAGCAGAATTGACTCAAAAATTAGTGTTTTCTGTTTTGTTTTTAGATGGAAAAAGAAAAAGAGAAATGAAGTCTTTCCTAGAAGCTTTTTATTTATTTCAGAAGTCAGAGTTGTATGGCAGTTAAATCTAATGTCAAACCTTTACCTAGGTCACTAGAAAAATAACAGGAAAAACAGGTCCCATGTGCTTTTGAAAATGGAGCATAATTTACAGGAAGTGTCTGAAAAGCAGAGAAAGACCCCAGAGTCAATATCCAGTAATGTCCAGCCACAATGAGCCTCAACCATGAGAGGAACCAAGCAGGATTCACAGAATTTACCTGCTCTCCTAGTTTGTTTCCTATTGCTATGATAAATACCACAACCAAAAGCAATCTGGGAAGGGATGGATTTATTTGGCTCACATTTCAGGACAGGACTCGATCAGGAAACTAAAACTGAGAGCACCAAGGAATGCTGCTTTCTTATACCTCACAGGCACACATCCCCATAGTGGGCTAGGACCTCCCAAACAGATCATTTGCCAAGATCACAGACTTGTTCCTCGGCAATCATGTGGAGGTAATCCCTAAATTAAGGTTATTTCTTCTTCATCATCATCATCATCATCATAATCATCATCATCATAATCAACACATAAGGGAAAAATGTTCAGAGGAAACCACTAGGTAGGTAGAGAGTGCAATGTGTGTGGTTGGAGACCTATAGAAAGATTGGCTGTAGAACAGCACAGGTGTGGTTGGACTTCCAGTATCTTTGGGGTTATACATTTTCTAAGTGTGCTACATTCTCTCCTCTGATCTGCATCCTGCTATTTCTTCTTTATTTATCTCCTCTGGAGTACATGGGAAATAAGGTTTTGTTCTCTATCTTTGTATATTTGCGTTTTAAGATTGTGGAATTCACAAGTGACACCACATATACTACTTTTCTTTCTTTTTTTACCTGTCTTGTTTTAGTTAGCATAATGTACTCCAGGTTCTTCCGTGTTTTAGCCTGGTCCTTTTAAAGCTGAGTATCTCATTGCATTCAAGAATTAGTTTCTTTATCTCTCTTCCAATGACCACTGACGCTGTTACCTCATCTGGGCTATTTGAGAATGACTCTTCAGCAGATATGGGAGAGTATACACCGTTGTGGGCTGTGATGATATTTTCTATAACATATTGGCTGTTGAGAATGACTCTTCAGCAGATATGGGAGAGTGTACACCATTGTAGGCTGTGATGTTATTTTCTATCACATATTGGCTGTTGAGAATGACTCTTCAGCAGATATGGGAGAGTGAACACCATTGTAGGCTGTGATGTTATTTTCTATCACATATTGGCTGTAGAGAATGGCTCTTCAATGGATATGAGAGTGCAGACAACTTTACAGGTTATGGTGATGTTATTTTCTTTGGTTCATGCAGAGGAGAGCAATTTCTGGACACATCACCAATCTGTATTTCCTCTTCTCAGAAACTATTATGCTGTTTTTGCATTCCCTATGGGATAATGAAAGAGCCCCTTTATCCTCACCCTCTTTCCACCATTTTTCCCTTTATTTAAGTATGATATATCTTATTATGCTCCTTTTTTGAATTTTTTTTTCAGACAATATGTTATGAACATGGTTTTCCTTTCTCAGGCCAGGCCCTCTTAATCTATTCAACTCCATTCTTTTTTCTCTTTAGAAAACAAACAGATAAAAAAAGAAAAGAAAAGTAAAAAGAAAAGAAAAGAAGCCTCTTCAGGTTCCATCTTCCCATCGTTGAGAATTTTGGCTGAGGTCATGCCCATTGAGTCCTGGGAGCCTCTCACATCCCGGGTCTCTAGGACTTTCTAGAGGTTCACTCCCAACACCACCACCCCCACAATTCCCCATCCCTCTACAGCTGCAGATTTCCATTCATTCTCCAGACCCTCTATGCTTCTCTCCTGTCTCCCCAATACCTAATTTTGCCCACCTTTTCCCTCCCTTTGCTCTCTCCCACCTAGTTCCCTCCTTCCCTCTGCCTACTATGATTATTTGTTTCCTCCTTCTAAATGGGATTGAAGCATCGTCATTTGTGCCTTCCTTCTCATTAAACTTCATATGGTCTGTGAGTTGTATCATGGGTATTCTGTAGTTTTGGCTAATATTTACTTACCACTGGGTATGTACCATGCATGTCCTTTTGTGTCTGTGTTACCTCACTCAGGATGATATTTTTTAGTGCCATCAATTTACCTGCAAAGTTCATGATGTCCTTGTTTTTCATAGCTGAATAGTATTTTATTGTGTAAATGAACCACATTTTTGTATCTATTATTCAGTTGAGGGACATCTGTTCCTTTCCCAGTTTCTGGCTATTACAAATAAGGCTGACTTGAACATAGGGCTCAATGGAGATGACCTTAGTCAAAATGCCCAACAATGGGGAGATGAAACCAGAAGAGACCACCTCCAGTTGATAGACAGGGCCCCCAGTGGAGAGATGGGCACACCAACCTACCTTCAAAAAGTTTGACCCAGAATTGTTCCTGTCTAAAAGAATTTCAGGCACAAAAATGGAGCAGAGACTAAAGGAAGGGCAGTGTCCAGCCCAACTTGGGATCAATCCCATGGGCAGGCACCAAACCTTGACACTATTACTGATGCCGTGTTGTGCTTGCATAAAGGACAGCTAGTTTGGCTGTCCTCTGAGAGGCTCTGGCAGCAGCTGACTGAGACAGATGCAGATAATTACAGCCAATCATTGGACTAAGGCTGGGGACCCTTATGGAAGAGATAGGGGAAGGATCAAAACAGCAGAAGGAGATGGCACGCACATAGAAAGAGCAACAGTATCAACTAACCTGGACTCTTGGAAGCTTCCAGAGACTAAGCTACTGACAAAAGAGCATACATAGCATACATGGGCTTGTCCTTGGCCCCTGTCCATATTATCAGAGGACTCCCTATCTGGCCTCAGTGTAAGAGGATGTGCATAATACTGTAGAGACTTGATGCTCTAGGGAAGGGGGATGTTGTGAGGGTGAACTAGGCATAGGTAGGTGGGTGGGACACCCTATAAGAGGCAAAGGGAAGGGGGTTAAGAACTCTGGGAAGGAGGACATGAAAGGGCAGCAACACTTGGAATGTGAATAAATAAAAAATAATTTAATAAAAAATAAAAGAAGCATAGAGTAATAATCATTGAAAAAAAAAACAGAAAAAGCACAAGAAACACATAATAAAATATACAAGCAAAAGACCAGTAAGATTTAAACAGATAATAAAAATAAAACATAACTAAAACAGGCCCAAACTGAAACATTGCCATTACCAATAAAAATATCATTGATACTATAATAGATCCTTGGGCCATTTGAAGTGTGGATACCTTCAAGTGGATTGTGACCCAGGCATGTCTTGCATCTGTTTCTAGTGGCATGAGGTGTTGCTCTTACAGGGTGTGATATCATCAAAAGGGACCTAATTTGAGATACCAAATCTTGCGCTGGAACCTTCTGAGGCAGAGCTATAAACCAACGCAAAGGTTCTCTTTAAGAGTCAACCATCCAAGTTTCTATTATAATAGTGAAAAGATCACCAACACAATCAAGTTGTTCACTTTTTGTAGGTTATATGAGTGCCATATGCATTCAGGTATTAACTCCATGTGAAATCATGGGTCTGCCAATACAATTTTAAAATTGAAAGGCTTCCCTTTCATTTTCTTCTTTAAAGATTTGATAATGTGGCTATATACAAGATTTGTTTAGAACATAAAAAGGCAAAGAATAAACAGTATTTACTGAAGCAGCAGGAGACAACGTCTGCTCTACAGATATTGGTACATTTTGTGGATATAGAGTAATGAGAAAAGGTTGTATTTCCCAAGATAAATAGGGAGAGGAATAAAATTGTCACATGGACTGGTAGGAACCTAGTAACTGGAGATTGATCCACAGAATCAATATAAATATAAAAAGAAAGAAAGAAGTCCTAACAAAGTTGTCTTCTAGAATGAGATGTGCCTATCATGTGCATGCACATACACAGATGATAATAAATAAAAATAATTTTTTTGAGAGCATGAATAAAATAACTGTGATCTAATCCATGTTTTTCTGTGATCACTTGGAAAAGTGCATGTAAGACTAATTTGGAACAAATATCTTGATTTTAAATATCAAATTTAAGAGAAATTGGGAGAATTTGGCTTGGAAAATTGGATCTGCTTCATATGGACTTGGCCGTTTTGTTTTTCATGGACACATGTCACTTAATTAGGCAATATTTATTTAAATTAAAATTTAAAATGTTAAATTAAGTCTTTATTAGATTCAATATATGTATATCTATATCATCTGTATCTATCTCTTTCTTTCTTTAACTATATCATGTATATTTAATCTAAATCCATATCTATCAATATCATCTACATCTATAGAATGTACATTCATATCTATCTATCTATCTATATATCTATCTATCATATAATCTAAATATAATATAAACTCAGAGCAAGTTGTTGAATGACCATATTTAGACATCTTAAAATGTCAATTCCCAGATGGATCCAGTCCTTACTTCCTGGGGTAAATTAAGCTCTTGGAATGAAGTGAGCCATCCACACACCTAATCACAATATGTTCATCTTTTTCCTTATCTATGTTTTCCTCAATAGGGTGAGTAATCAAGGGAAGGAAATATATCCTTTCACTTTTGTACCTCTTGGACAGGACAGGGTACAGGACTTATGATAAACATCGAGTACATATTTATTGAGAGAATGAAAAAAGAAAGGCTCTGTGAGATGGCTTAGATGAAGTGCTTTCCAAATGCAGAGATTCTGAAGATCACACTCAGGTGCCCATCCCATGTAACCATTTCATACCTCTAACTTATTTATTTGAGGGCATGCAACCATCTCTCACATCTCTCTTTATTCTACATCCACATTTCCAAATGGAACCTGACCAAGGGAATCATCTCTAGCTTCATTTTATAGTTCAGTGATGGAACAGGAGTGATGGGTATCCCAGATTAGACAAGTAAAAACAAATACAAATTCAATTTATCCAGAGAACATCTCCTTTTTAAACTAAAGGCACACCATTTATTCTGAGCCCTAAGCTTGAAATTTCAGAACAGTGAGGAAAAGTTACAATTTATTTAGCTGCCTTCCCAGAAAACACATTAATTATAATCGTGTGAGCAGGAGTAGAAGGTATCTTGAAATTCCAAACAAAGTGATTTCTCAATGACAAGAGGTGAGCCAATTAAATTCAGGTACTGGAAAGAAAAGTTGTGCTCTTGCATGATGATAGGCATTTCTGAGGGGGTGCAGGCAAACCAATGCATGTATGCATCATTTGTTTCATTTTGAAAAGTGAGAAAAGAAGACTTCACAAAGATGTTGCAAAAACTGAGGCATGCATACACTGCCTCAATGCATTGGTTTGGGACATAGCCCCAAAGCTGCAGAAGAGATGTCTGCACTCCCTTTCCATAGATAATCATCATTCACTTCTTTGACATTTGTCTTTCTTTCTAACACATGTACATTGTCATAAGAGCCATATAAAACATTTCAATATATTCTCACCCTTAAGGCTTTATTTCATTAAAATGTGTACCTGATGTTTGTAATACAATGCTCTGTAGATACCTTCAGAAACATAAATTTAGATAACTGGTATAGTTTAGGTGCTATATCCATTATCAAGATACATCAGAATGTATTAGACATATTAAAATGTTCTGTTCATTTTGGCATATTTCCTTTTCTCCTAGCTAAGCACATTGATCATTGAAAACATGATTTAACACCACAGACTTCACAGGCTAAATGGCAGCCTATAGGGGCTATGGCAAAAGAATGAATGTCAAGCCTGACAACTGGCCTTGAATGGCAGCTCTGTGGACTACAGTCTTCTTGAGCTTGGACCCACTGATTGCCTTCTGTGTATTACCATGTCTTCATGTGTATATGGTAGTAAACCATAACAGTGCCAGGTCATTAGATTGTCTCAGCTTTGAACAGTATACTTTATGCTCTTAAAATAAACCTTGGTTAACAGGAAACTGTATATGGTTCTTTATTATTGTTATTACTTTTAGTGTTATTACTATATATCCTTACAGAGTTCTCAGATAGAGAGTAGAGAACCAGAGTAAAATCATTCACACTTAGATCTAGCACTGGGCTGTATTTATCTGAAAATAAAACAGTTATGGCTTTAGGTGATAAACGCACATGTTAGAAATGCCTGTGGAGAAAAGAAATAGACATCTATTTTTCTTTAATTGTTTGAGAGAGGCATGAGCATTTGAAGGTCAGGGGACAACTTATGGCAGACAGTTCTCTCCATTCACCTTGTGGGTCCTGGACAATTGAGATTACCAGGTTTGGTGGCAAGTATCTTTTCTCACTGAGCCATCATGGTGGCCTGGAATCCACTCTTTCTTATCACTATTGTCTCTATAAATAAGGCGTGGGGGGCTCCCTTTCTGCTTTTTCAGATCAACTGATACAACAAGATCTTATGTAGAAATGTTTCTGTGAAGCTTTGTTGCCTCTTACTCTATATTCATCTTGTGATGTATGATGAGATCATCTATAGGGAATACATTTTAAAAGAGGTGATTTTTAAATGACTTTTACTTATATAAATATGACAGGGATATAGCTCATTGGTAGTGTTGGCCTAACCTTTCTAGAATATTGGATTCCATCCCAGCACTCATAAAAAGGTGAGGAGTGGAAAGAAAAGAGAAGATTGGCTTGTGGGTTATGTGGGATAAAGTTGAGGCTCCTGATACTCACCTAGAATGAACTTTAGTTTTCATCAGTCTGTTCGCCACTGCTGTTTTGATTTGGCACAGATAAGACAGGGACTGATATCGAACCATGATCTGTTCATGATTTCCATTTCCTATTTGTGTATCAGGAAGATGATTCATGATATTTAAGCCTGAGCTTCATGGCTCCCCTCTTTTTGCCCCCCTTGATTCACTCCTTATAGTTTTATTCACTTGCCGGGTTAGCATTGTATCGATAAGCTTCTGATGGGCTTATATGAGTAAATTCTTCAATCCTCTGGCTTTGGAGTGTATTTATTCAATGAGGATTCCAGGGATAGAAATAAGGGAAGGAAAGCCTTGGAGTTTGGAGTATCCTTTAGTTATGAGCGGAACAGCACAGAGGGGCTACTTCATTCAAAATGGGCAATGATTCTGTGCCACTGTTCATTTTTGCTTCAGAAACTTTTGTCTACCCCAAATCTTTGGACTTATAAAATTCACACTGTAAATTAAACTCCAGTCTGTGAGTCTATACCCTATCTTTGGAGGTAGGCGAATAGAGAGTTCGTTCTTAACTTTTTTAGTCACCAGCCTAGCTGATTAAAAAAAAAAGAAAAAAAAAAGGTAATTTAACACAGTCTAGCATGATCTGGCAAGAGGAATCTCAGTTGAGAAAATGTCTCCATAAGAATGCCTATAGACCAGTATATAGGGCATTTTCTTGGTTGACGATTGATTTAGGAGGGTCCAGTCCACCATGAATGGTACTGCCATGAGGGTGGTCCTGAGTTGCACAAGGAAGTAAGCAGAACCCTTCTATGAATACTGCCTCAGTTCATGCCTACAGGTTCCTGCCTTGAGTTCTTTACCTTGACTTCCTTCAGGTTTAAACTGTTACCTGAAAGTGTAAGCTAAATAAGTCTTTCAAGATCATCTTTGGCTACGTGGCAAGTTTAAGGCAACCTAGGCTATACAAGCTCTTTCTTAAACAAACCAACAGTAAAAGAAGTAGATGGTTCTTCATGGACCAAGATGACAGTGTTGTTTTTGGCCTGTTCAAGGAGGGCACAACTTTGGTAGCATTTTCTTTTGAAATCACAGGCTTTTCAATGAATTTTCAGTTGTATGGTCGTCTTACTGTTAGTTACTTTTTCTATAGCCAATGCAGACTATCCTATGCTCATTAGCTAAGCACCATATCCTAAAGGTCCCCAGACAGTTCTAGCAGCTGGGAACCAAGAGGTAAAATATGGCTAGAGAGATGGCTCAGCGGTTAAGAGCACTGACTGCTCTTCTGACTGGTTCTGAGTTCAAATGCCAGCAACCACATGGTGGCTCACAACCATCAATTATGAGATCTGATGCCCTCTTTTGGTGTGTCTGAAGACAGCTACAGTGTACTTGCATATAACAATAAATAAATCTTTTAAAAAAATATGGGCCCCTGGGGACATTTCACATTCAAATCATTACATTTACTGTCATATATTGCTAATCCTTTCTTAACATCTGAACTACAATACTAAATTGCATATTTTCAAACACAGGTTGGAGTGCTTTTATATTTTAAAGCTTTCTGTCAATTTTGGAGGGAGGGTGTGCTGATCTGTTCTCAGAAGATCTTTAAAACACATTGTTAGACTACCTTCTTCCTTCAACTATCTTGGAGCCCCAGACTATGTCTTTATCTGTCAGCCTGGATTCCCAGAAGCAAGCCTAGCATAACTGTACTGAGAGACTCCACCCAGCAGCAACAGAAACAAATGCAGAGACCTATAGCCAAACATTACAAGGAACCCAGGAAGTCTGGCAGAAGGGTTGGAGGGAGGATTAAGGAACCTGAAAAGGATAAGGACTCCAAAAGGAGACCATCAGAGTCAGTTAATCTGGACCCTTACAGGCTCCTAGAGACTGAATACCAACCAGAGCGTATATAGTGTCTGGACCTATGCTTTCCACAGATACATAGCAGATGTGCAGTAGCTTGGTCTTCATGCAGTCTTTAAGCCCACAAAAACTACTGGGGGCTTACCCTGACTCTGTTACCTGTAGTGGATTATGCTCTCCTAACTGGGGTGTCTTGTCTGGCCTCAGTGAGAGAGGATGTGCCTAGTCCTGCAGTGACTTGAGGTGCCAGGGTTGGTTGGTTCTTTGGGAGAAACCTCCCTCTTCTCAGAGGGAAAAGGGTGGTCAGTAGGGGGAGGGCTCATTTGAGTGGGGTCCTGCCAGGAGAGGGGCTGCAAAGTGTATTCATAAATAAATCAATAGAGAAAAATAACTATTATATGTTATTGGTCTGTTTCTCAGAACTGAACAGGATTTGATTATTTGATTAGCAGGTTGAGAATTCCCATTTTAACATAAAAAACTAGGAAAGCTAGTTTAATTTCATTCTAAGCTCTGAAGTCCCCAACCAACTGATACAAATGGTGTAAATCTCAATGGGTGGAAGTCTCGGGCAAAAATGGCAAAAGGCATGTGTGTATGTGTGTGTGTGTGTGTGTGTGTGTGTGTGTGTGTGTGTGTGTGTGTGTGTGCATTTGTGTGTGTGTGCTCACAAGAGAGAAAGAGAGACAGAGACAGAGAAAGAGAGATACTGAGCCAGTCTGTGCAAGGCAAAGAACCAGCTAGGAGTGATATACTGAGAGCAAGGAAGGTGCAAACTAATGGGTGGCTGGTTAAATTCATCTCCAATAATTCATTTAGAAATGAGTTGCAGAACAGAGCCCGAGGAATCTGAAAATGTCAAGCAGAGAGCCCTGTTAAATGACTTTCTAACCATTACCCAAGGTCAGGAGAAACATTAGCTTGAAACCAGGCAAGTCCTAGCTCTTTGTTTCCGATTTTAACAACAAGATGATATCCCTTGTTCTTCAGTGTGCAGCCTCACTCTTAGATGACTAAAAGGGAAACAAACCAGAGATAAACAAATTTAAGCCAGATTACCTTGGCTTTATCTGTTAAAAGGCATCCATTTAGGAGAAGTCACAGTGAGAGTGAATTATTTAATGCCCATATCCTTCCCAACTTTAAGGATTTTTTTTTAAAGCTAGGTATCAAGACCATTAATAATTGACAAAGCATTTGTAAACCCTTAGCAAATGAACAGTCAAGGGACACATTAATAAAACATCTTGAAAAAAAAAAAATCTCTGTCTCCTGGCTCATCTCATCTTGTTGTCCCAGTGTGAGTGAGTCTGACTGCTTAGGCTAAAGCTTACCAGGCTGCTCAGCTCACATTAACAATGTGAGCCAGGGGGCAAAGGCCAGCGCCTTTTAGGAAATGGGGTCATCTGCTATTTAGTTACCCTCAACTCTCCTGCCGAGTCAAAGCTCAGAAAGTAAATACATTCTTACCCCCCCCCTCCACCCCAAATTTTGACTAGATAACTAAATATAAATTCCGTGACTGGACCTCTCCACATTTCTATTTGCAAAGCAAAACATTGAAGAGCCCAGGGAACTGAAGGGCCAATGACATTCCTCACTTTGAGGTCACAGTTCACATTCAGCCAAGACTGAAAGAGCAGTCAGGGTCAACGAACATTGCAGCTTTGAGGCAGTTAAGTGGATTGGCTCATCTTTTCTCACTGTATAATGCAGGAGATATAAAATTGCCTTTTCCTGACATGGCATCTTTCTTCTTAGCAGTGAAGAATACAGCATGCATAGGAAGAAGCCAGCTATTAGCATATCAACCTGTCAGTGCCCTTGGGAAAGTCTTGTTGTCAAAAATGCTCAATGTAAGTAAGATCAACAGGCCAACGTGAGGTTTAGGATGACCTGGGCATTGTCTATAATATTTGAGAGAGGGCTTTGTAAACTGAAAGTGTCTGAAAGTGTTCCAGTCAGGGTGTCTTCATCAGATCATTGACTTATGTGAAGGTACATAAAGACTATTTTAAGAAAAATTTGTGACTAATAAGAGGTATAATCATGGAGGAGGACAGTAAGCCACAGGGCTCTTTCTGTCTGTCTTCTTCTTGTCCTTGCCATAGGTAAGAGTTTTTTCTACATATGCTCGCCATGGTATGTATGTTGTTCAAAGCAACAAGGCCATTCTACTATGACTTACCATCTCTAGAAGGAAAAAATCATACACAAATGCCACGGAAAAATACAAACATTGGAGAATACAAGGCAACATGTACTTTTCCAATGTTATTAATCCTGAAATAACAGTTCCCCATGAACACCAGGTGACATATGTCCAAAAGGAACAATAAGTAGGAAGAATTAACATAGTCCATGCTGGTGTCAAACTCATGATCCTCATGCCTCCACTTCCTTCAACAAACCCTATGAACAGATGTCTGGTCTTATTGTATCTTGTTGTATAGCGTTTGATTGATGTTTGTGGGAAGCCCACTCATTTCTTTGGGAGATGGAGGGTGTAGTGCATATGGAAATAACTCCTTTTCTTTTTAAGTTATGTATCTCTCATGGTTTGTGTTGTGATTGTAAAAGCAATCTTTCTGATACTATTATCAAGTGATTTATTCAAGGAAGCTTGGAGTCTTACAATGTAATCCACTCTGGCCTTTGCCTCCCATTCTGTCTTTTAGACAAATGTTTCATTATCATAAGATTCTGGCTTTACACATCATTCTGATTTGATTATTAAAAGTAGCCAATGAAACAACTTGTTCTTGAATTTCTTCCCCTCAGTCCACCAGGACTTTTACCTATCACATACCCATTCACCAGCCCTTCATTTCTTTGTGCCATGCAAGCATGGTAAAATATTGTTCTCTGTGCCTCTTCCCTGTGGCACTCACATGCCAGATACTTACCCCTCAAGTCCTTTCTTTTATTATGCTATAACATATACACCAGAAAGCCTTTCTTTGGTTACAACCTCTGTGTGTTGCTTACCTTCCATTAGTATAGCCTCCCCAATCCCATGTCTCTCTCTGGCACCAATAATTTCTTTGTCCAGAAATGAGTGCTTTGTGTTAATGTTACTTTTTTTTTTTTTTTTTGTGCTTTTGTTTTTGTTTTCCTATCTTTTCCATGTCCTAAATTCAACCAAAATTAAAGAGCAGAAACATATTGAATAAGTATGAAGCTTCTGTTTTGTTTATTAAATTTGAAAAATTAAAATATTATTACTCTGCTTCTTTTTTTTTGTGCTCCCTGCAAAACCCTCTCATGCTCCATGAATTGATGATCTCACTTTTATTATTATTGGTACATGTATAAATGCATGAATATATAAATACAATCTGCACAGTCCATTTAGTTGGGCCTGTCTATGTATGCTTTCTGGTCGGACTACTTTGGGCAGAGAACCAGTTAAGGGTTCATGCGAAAGAGAAGTTAGTTCTCCTTCTCTTACCAGTCACTAGCTGCTTGCAGTTCTTTATCTAGGGCTCAGACCTTGTAAGACTTCTCCTTTGAGCACTAGCATATGGATTGTTCTTATCCGTGTTTAAGTCTTGTTTAGGTAGCCATCCTATTAAGGCAGGGAAAGGCCTAGCCTCCCTGTCATTTCTAGAATATCCCAGCAGACTTCTTGGTCTTTATGGTGATATTACATTTATTATTTAGTCTTCACTGAAAGGACAATACAAAGAAAATAAGAAACACAACAACAACTACAATAGCAAAAACGATTCTGTTTTGAGTCAGAGGATCGCTATGTGGCTCAGACCGGGCTTAATTCTCTCCTGATTGGATTAGAAGTGCGCATTAGCAAACCTGGCCACCAAAATAGCTATCAAAGGCTATGGGCAAAACCAGTATTGATTAAATGAGTTCAAGGGAAAGATCACCTGTGGCTAGGATGATCTTTTGGTTAATTATTGAAAGGTCAGGATTTGCAGTGTGATTTTAGAGGGAAACTGCCCTCAAGTAAATATTTTTCAGACAAAAAGATGAAGAATCTGAAAATAGAACCACATGAAGAAAGAAACAGACACCAGGGAAAGTAGCAAGAGGATTCCATTTCTTTTCCATGAAATGACAAAAGTCTCCTACATCATTTTTCACATGTTAAAACTCACTGTAACTTACATGGGGATTTTAAACATGAAATAACTTACCTTAAAAAACTATATTTTTCTACGTAATTGAAAAATCCACATAACTTCATATATCTTGTGAAAAAAAATGAGTCATGTACCTTCATGGGCAGGAAAAGGACTCTAAAACAATATTAGATATAGGCTCAGAGAATCTTAAATCTAGTTTTCTCTTTTTGTGTAATTGTGTTCCCCAAAACAACATGATTACTTAAAATATATGTATTTATTGATGTATGTATAAGTTAACTAAACAAAATAGGCAAGCATTGACTGTGTCTGTAGATACAAAAAGGCCTGCAAATTATTCTTTATTTCACATAAAGTTACAAGAGAAATTTACTTCCTTCTCTCAGATGATACTTAGGCCCTTCTGGCATCTGAATCATTCACTCCCTGTCCCTCAATACAGCTATTTGCTCCTGTGATAATCTTGTTCTTCTTGTAGCAACACAATTCTCTCCAACAGCCTCCTATATCCTTGCAGGCAATGGGGTGTGTCCATCTCTATCAGCACAAAAGGATGCAATGAAAAAGATCTGAAGTGGAGCCTCAGTGCAGAAGCAGCAACGGGCTTCTGGACTGCAGTGCACCCCTACTTACTCATGTACCCCCAGTTGGACTCCCTCCTCCACTTTGTTCTCTTTTATTCCATGAAAATAAGGAGACCATTACTACCATTCTGTCTCTCACTAAATAAGAAATTAAGCATTAACACACACACACAAACATGCACACACACACACAGTCCAGTAGCACTGAAGATCTCATCAGCATTTGACAGGAAGATATTTAATTAACGCTTATACCTGTCTCCCCTGCATGAGACAAACAAATCAAGGAGCTTTGGAAATATAATTAATACAGATGTAAAAGAAGCCTCAGCTTTTTTTTTTAAAGGAAAAGAACAAAACCGATCATAAAACCAAACAATAACCACTAGACACCTAAAGAGGATGAAGCAGTAGGTGTCAGAGGCGTTTAATTATCAGGAGTGAGGAAGCTTAGGAGAGATGCTATTAAACATACTTCTGAGGACCACCAAAATATATGGGGCCCTATCAGAGGGTTTAATGTGTCTCTTGAAAAACAAATAATGTACTTGGCATTTAAAGTTGCTTTCCTGAATCCATTGAGGGAACATGCCTATAAGGTGTGATAATACCCCAGAAAAAATGCATGCCATTTTTACTATCCCAGTCTCTTACCCTATCTTGAATCACTCCTACTTAGGAAAAAGAAGTACAACAGGGCGTGAGAAGTTTGTAGCATGCCCATTGCTCCGCTTGGTCTCGCTTGTTCTGTTCTTTTATATTGATCTTGAAGCACAGAGGTAGCTTCTACTTCTTTTTTTTCCTCCTTCAAAAATCTTTTTTTTTACTGTTATTATTTTTTGTTAGATATTTTCTTAATTTACATTTCAAATGCTATCCTGAAAGTTCTCTATATCCACCACCCTGCCTTGTTCCCCTACTGATCCACTCCCACTTCTTGGCCCTAGCATTCCCCTGTATTGGGGCATATAAAGTTTACAATGCCAAGGCAACTCTCTTCCCAGTGATGGCCAACTAGGCCATCTACTGCTATATATGGAGCTAGAGACATGAGCTCTGGGAGGTTCTGGTTAGTTCATGTAGTTGTTCCTCTTATAGGGTTGCAGACCCCTTCAGCTCCTGGGGTACTTTCTCTAGCTTCTCCATTGATGGCCCTGTGTTCCTTCATATAGATGACTGTGAGCATCTTTTACATGGACAGAAGGAGGTTTATGATTTTCTTGTGATTATGCAGAAGAAGCATTAACCAGACCATTATCTCACTGCCATTAAAACAGATACAGATTTAAAGTTTACTTTTTCTTCCTTCCTTCCTTCCTTCCTTCCTTCCTTCCTTCCTTCCTTCCTTCCTTCCTCCCTCCCTTGTAACTCACCTGCATTTTGTACGATTTGTTGTCTATCATCCTCTACACTAGTCAGATTTGCATTGGGAGATTGACATAGGTATTAGTCACCTCATTCTTTTTTTTTTTTTTTAACATAGCAGGAAGAATGGTTAGGTATCATAATGATAATTTAATTATTTTTCCTTTCTTCTTTTGTTAAATTAATGGATCCTTAATATCCTTTTGACTTAAGGCAAACCATGGTATAAATTTAAAGGAATATTTACACAGTAAGAAATTATTCTTTTAATATGTGTCCATTTGAAGTGAAATGTTTTGAACAGTGTCCTCTTGCTGGAGAATTATCAAATTAAAAGATGTGAGTCAGGAAGCCCTGGGTACATTTGAAAGAAATGTCAGATAGAACAAGCTATCCTGCCTAAATTTTTATATTTCCATCCATGAAGTTTGGAGAAATTTACATTTACCAAAAAAGAAAACACTTGAACTTTGCTAGATATTTTTCTTTTCAAACACTGAATAGGGATGCACTGAATGTGGCAACAGGCTCTCTCCTCAGACTGCTTTTCATGTTACAAACCTTTGACCCTATTCCTTTGCAGATACTTTAAGTCTAGTGAAGTACAACACTCTATTTTCTGTTCTATAGAATTAATGTTTCCATTGTCTCTTGATTTTCAAGCTTTTTAGCTTAATCTTTTTTCCCTCTAGTTCTTCAACTATATATGTCTTACACACAACCAATAATGTACAGTATCACACAAATACACATGTGATTTAGTTACTTTAAATATTTAAATGGACTGATGACTAATTTATGCCACGCTTCTTTATGTTTTAGAAACTTAAAAAATATTACTCTAATTCCATCCATTTGCCTGCAAAAGTCATGATGTCTTCCTTTTTTACAGCTAAATAGTATTCCATTGAGTCAACCATTCTTTGGTTGAGATACATCTGGGTTGTTTCCAACTTCTGGCTATTACAAATAATGCTTTTATGAGCATAGTGGAGCACCTGAACTTGTGATATGGTGGAACATCTTTTGGTTATATGCCCCAGGAATTGTATAGCTGGGTCTTCGGGTAGATCTATTTCGAATTTTCTGAGGAACCACATTCATTTCAGAGTGGTTGGATGAGCTTGCAATCCCACCAGCAATGGAGAAATGTTCCTCTTTCTCCATATTTTCTTCAGCATGTGCTGTCTCTTGAGGTTTTGATGTTAGCCATTCTGACTGGCTTAAGGTGGAATTTCAGGGTCATTTTGATTTGCATTTCCCTGATGACTAAGGATGCTGAACATATTTATAATTACTCTTAGACATTTGAGATTCCACAGTTGAGAATTCTCTGTTTATCTCTGTTCCCCATTTTTAAAATTGGGTTTTCTATAGTCTAACTTTTGAATTCTTTGTATTTGGCATATTAGTACTTTATCGGATATAGGGTTAGGGAAGATCTTTTTCCAAACTGTAGTAACCCAGTTACTATAGTAAAGTAACCCAGATCCCAAAGGACATACATGGTATATACTCATTGACAAATGGATACTAGCTAAAAAGATTTGAATACCTATGATACAACTCATAGACCTATGAAGCTTAACGAAAAGGAAGGCCCAAAAGTGGATATGTCAATCACACTTAGGAGGGGGAAGAAAATAATCACCAGAGTCCAGGGAACTCAGTGGGAGAAGGGAGGGAAAGGGGAAAAGGGGGGCAGCATCAGGTATAGGGGAAGCAGGAGAGAAGCCCATAGGACTAGGGGAATGGATAGAAGTATGAACCAGTGTGGGGTATGGGACAGAGTTGACCTCTAGAAAGTCCTGGATACCAGGCATGTGAAAGACTCCCAGGACTTAATGGGGATGACTGTAGCAGAAATGTCCAAACAGTAGGGATATTGAACCTTAGGAGACCACCTCCAGTAGATAGATAAGACCCCCATTTGAGACATGGAACCACCCACTGATCTTCAAAATTCTTGGCCCAGAATTGTTCCTGTCTAAAGGAAATACAGGGACAAAAATTGAGCAGAGACTGATGGAAAGGCCACCCAGAGACCACCCTGCCTAGGGATCTATTCCATCTGTAGACACCAAACCCAGACACTACTGATGATACCAAGAAGTGCTTACTGACAGAGCCTGTTAGAGCTGTCTCCTGAGAGGCTCTGCCAGCACCTGGCTAATACAGATGCAGATACTCACAACCAAAAGGGACCCCAATGGTAGAGTTAAGGGAAGGATTGAAGGAGCTGAAGGGAATTGAAACCCCATAGGAAGAACAACAATATCAACTAAGAGCACAGAGCACCCAGTGGCTAAGCCACCAATTAAAGAGCATACGTGGGCTGGCCCATGGTTCCTGCTACATATGTAGCAGATGACTACTTTGTCTGATTTCAGTGGGAAAGATACACTTAATTCTGTAGAAAATTGATGCTCCAGGGAAGGGGGTTGCTAACAGGTGAGGTGGGAGTGGGTGGGTAGGTGGGGGAGCACTCTCTCAGAAGCAAAGAAGAGGGAGGAGAAGGTGAAGGGGGGCCAGAAAGGGGGGCAACATTTAAATGCAAATATATAATATAATTAATAAAAATATTATATTGTCTAATAATATGAAATTACACACATACATACCCATTATTTTTCTTTGTATATGCACATTTTCAGACACCACCCAAGTGCCATGAGTCTCAAAAGTATTGACAGAACTATGTCCGTATGTACATGATAGGCATCTATATTCTCCTAAAAAGGACAAATCCCAACCAAGTGAGATGGTGGTGGTTAGTGAGAAGTACCTCAAAGATTGTCTCTAGAGACAATTAGGATGGATTCTGCTCTGGATTGATTTGTGCTATGGTGGTATTACTGGGAGGCAAAGAAAGAGAAGAAAAGGTAGGTTCTTTGTGAAAAATAGATCACTTGGGAGTATATCCTTGGGACTCTATCTTGCCCTCACCCCATCGTGTGATGCCTGTCTCTGCTTCATAGCCTCAGAAAATATAGAGCAGCTTCAACTCTACTTTCCTCAAAACCATGATTCTCTGTTCAAGTGCATAGGACCACGTAACCCTTTAAAACTGTGAGTCCAAAGCATAATTTTCCATTTGAAGGAGTTCTTTCAGATATTTTCATCAGGACTTTGCAAAAACTATTAACTTATATCAGCATGTCATTATAAAACTCTCATTGTCTCATAATATATTATCTATATAAAATATATAATTTGTGGAAAAATATATAGGAAGGAAGTAATGATTTATTTGTTCCTTACAGGGAGAGGGAGAAGTGAAATTTATAAAATGGGAAATGAGAATGGGTTGTCAGTGATTGGGAGGAACTGATCATCCCTGAATATAACTTGGGTTATTTGTTCTGACTAACGATACCCACAAACAAAGAAAGAAAGAAACAAACAAACAAACATGTAATGTCAATAAATTGCCAGGAAAATCCAAAATGGAATGGGAGCAGTAACAAATGTAACTCACATAAAGGATGTAAGTGCATTAAGAATATCAGGAAACAAAGTAGGTGATTTAAAAGCTTTCGCAAACAATCATTTAATTATATATTCTACCAGGCTACAGAAAACAAAAGGGGTGCATACAAATATTATCATCCTCTCATTAGTCAACTTAATTTTTCAGACTGTGGATTAGTCATCTTGTATGAGTGTGTGTGTGTGTGTGTGTGTGTGAGTGATAGAGAGGGGGGGAGAGACAGAAACATAGAGACAGAGACAGAGAGACAGAGAGACAGAGAGAGACAGAGACAGAGAGAAACAGACAGAGAGACAGAGAAAGAGACAGAGACAGAGAGAAACAGACAGAGAGACAGAGACAGAGAGAGAGCTAAGGTAAAACCAACAACTAACATGTGCTCTGATTCTTTCCAATTAGAGATAAAGAGGTTACATTGCAACTTGTGGGGTTGAATTGTAATTCTTCCTGTAGAAAACAAGAGGACTCGATATAAAATGTTGAAATACACAAAATATATTCATGTGCATGCATACAAATTTCCTGGGCCTGTCTGTGGAAGGCACCTGGATGTAATGATCACTTGGCAAAGAAGAATATGTAGCATCCATATCTCTGTGGTTAAACATAATCCTCCAAGAAAATAAATAAGAAAACAGGAGTAAGCACTTCTGGGGCTGAAGGAGAAATAACAGAGTTGAGATAAAGAAACTTTATTGTGCTAGGGACTAAGAAAGTACTCTAAGAGTACTTATGATCAAATAGCTCAGAGGTCTGCCTGATGTAAATTCCAATGGCAAATTTGAGAACAAAAATGATGTAAATTCAAAACGCATTATCTAAGAAAAATTGAGAAAAATGAGTGAGTTTAATTCCATTGATTGAATATTTGAATATGAATATATATATACATATTCATATATTCATGCTCATATATATATATATTCATGCTCATATAATAATAAAAATAAATAGTTGAAGAAAGAAATAAATATTGAAGAATGACAACTGTTTTATAGTATAAATTTAATTAATAATCTGTAATACTGAACTAAAATCAGCATTTGCTAGTACACTTATATGTAAAGCAGGCTTGACTCTTTGATGGATATTATAATTAGTCAATATGTGCATATATCTATGAGGAGAAGAACATTTACATAGTCACAAAATATCTGTGGCTGTAAGATTTTCACTATGAAGTAAGAGCTCTTAGTACATATAGAATACAGATTGGCAGGCTCCATTTCACCAAGGTATCAGTTTAATATCATCAATAAGGCATCTTTATGTGAGGACATAGTGAAGTGTTAGAGTACTCTATCCCTTGTGTGAGGGCATAGTGAAGTGTTAGAGTGCTCTATCCTTTATATGAGGGCATAGTGAAGTGTTAGAGTGCTCTATCCCTTGTGTGAGGGCATAGTGAAGTGTTAGAGCGCTCTATCCCTTGTGTGAGGGCATAGTGAAGTGTTAGAGTGCTCTATCCCTTGTGTGAGGGCATAGTGAAGTGTTAGAGTGCTCTATCCCTTGTGTGAGGGCATAGTGAAGTGTTAGAGTGCTCTATCCCTTGTGTGAGGGCATAGTGAAGTGTTAGAGGGCTCTATCCCTTGTGTGAGGGCATAGTGAAGTGTTAGAGTGCTCTATCCCTTGTGTGAGGGCATAGTGAAGTGTTAGAGTGCTCTATCCCTTGTGTGAGGGCATAGTGAAGTGTTAGAGTGCTCTATCCCTTGTGTGAGTGCATAGTGAAGTGTTAGAGGGCTCTATCCCTTGTGTGAGGGCATAGTGAAGTGTTTGAGTGCTCTATCCCTTGTGTGAGCACATAGTGAAGTGTTTGTTAGAGTGCTTTGCTTAGTATGATGAAGGTTCTTGATTTGACAGAAATTCAGCACCATAAAATTAATAAACAATAATTTTAAAAATGATAAATTCTGTACATTCTGCCACAATGCATTTGGATGAGTGCATCATGTGTTGTATGGCTGCTAAATACATGTGACCTCAATCTTATCCTGAGGAAAACACCCAGCACGTCCACATAAAGGGAACTTAAGCACAACTGGCCAGTGCTATTTAATACTGTAAATGATCTGAATGAGGAAGGAACCCTGAGAAGTCACCGCAAACTCTAAACAAAGTTGAAACACAGCGAACACCAAAGCTGGAACTGTACCCTCAACCAGGAAAAAAAAAATTCAAGGAGAAAAATTTATGAATTATGAATATTCAATGTGTATAAGTCTCTGGACTGGAATATAACTTATGGCAATTTCTGGGTATTGATACATGGACCACAGAAGCAGTTCCAGGACTTAAACTTAATGAAACTAATCTGCATCCTTTTTACTAATTCCTAATGGGTCATGTTGTTTCAAAACAAAATGTAAAAGATTATAGAGTTAATCTACTGAGACTCAAAAGGAAAACATATAAATATTTAGATTACCAATTGTCTTAGGGTTTCTATTGTTGTAATGAAATACCATGAACATAAACACAACTTGGCGAGGAGAGGGTTTACTTGACTTACACTTTCATATTGCTGTTCATCATCAAAGGAAGCCTAGACAGGAACTCAGACAGGGAAAGAAGCTGGAGGCAGGAAATTAGAAGAGGACTTGGAAGAATGCTACTTGGTGAAATGTGTTCCCCATGGCTTGCTCAGCCTGCTTTCTATAGTACCCAGGAATGGCACCACACAATGTGCTGTGCCCTAACATCTTGATCACTAATTAAGAAAATTCCCCACAGCTGATTTCATGGAAGCATTTTCTCAATTGAGGCTCCGTCCCGTTTGATGACTGTAGCTTGTGTCAAGTGGACATAAAACCAGCCAGCACTTTAATCAAATGTGATGCTAAATTGAAATCTATATTGCTATTGTGAATATGACTTTCTAATATTAGCGTAACTATTACATCTTTCCCTGGTCTTTGAATTCTAAAATTGAAGAGACTGTACTATCTCTGCCTTTTATAGCAGAAATAGTCCCACCATAGAGACAGTGAAAGGAAGAATAGTTGTGTGTCACTACAACAAATTAGACACAGACTGAAGAAACTGACACTCACAAATTCACCAAGCATCAAAATCAGTTAAGCAAAATCACTGGAGTAACATCCTGACATCCTGCTGAGCAGTTCCCTCAGTGCAAGGCAATGGCTTGCCAAGCTCATTTTGCACAGCTAACACATGAGAGAGACCTGCTCCATGGCTTAGTCTGTGCTAAGTGCTTTATAAACAATACTGAACTTTATTGCCATGGCTCCCTATGGTTAGCAATGAGCACAGCCCCTATTGTCAAAGAAAGTGAGTCTAGGAGGATACACAATGAAACATATTGGATGTAGGCGTTCTCTCTGATTGATATCTCATGTTCATCTCAACTGTACAGAGTGCCCTGTGCAGATGACAGGTAAGTGCCTTGACTGTAATATGTTGTGCTCCTCTGCTCTGTTTAGAAACTCTTGTGTGCTTCCGGTACATAATTATGACTGCTTGTTTTTTGAAAAGGTCACATCATGGCCCTCAAGGTACATTTCCATCACACGCCAAGCCAGCTTATCTCGGCCAGGTCTGTCATTTGTTGCTATGGATTTCCTATATTTTCAATTACTTTCTTTTGGGGGAAAGTCAAATCAGATTGGAGGGCAATAAAGGGTTAATGAAATGAACATGTTGTAATTACTCCTTATAAAATGCCTCCCTCCTACTTGGGGCTTTGGATGGTTTTGTTTGGGGAAGAAAAGAAGAAACCATCCCCAGGGGCAGTGGTGACAGAAGATGCTGATAACAGAGCAAGGACTGTCTGATTTTTAGAGATTTGGATCACAAGTAGAAAACATGTGTTTTCTGTCAGAGGCACGAGCTGGGAGGAAATTCACAGAGCAATACAAAGTAGAACAAGAATATTTAAAAACTGCAAAATCAAGATCTCAGCAACCTGCTCTGCTTTCACTCTTGCTAGGGAGGGTTTGTGCTTTGTTCTTAAAATGACACTTTGAAAAGAGGCTAGAAAAGGCCTGTGTGACACTGGCTGTGTGACACTGGCTGTGTGACACTGGCTGTTTTCTTCTGCCCAGTGCCCACTGAGCATGCTCATGCTGAAACTGACTCTTGCCAGGTTCTTCCTCTCTTTCCAAAAAGATTTGATAGCAGCATGATTAGAACACTTGGAATGCAAACAAATCTGAATCTTGATGGGAGGGAAATCAAATACAAAGCAGAAGGCAGGCAGCAATAACAAAACGATGCCGCTTTCTGGTACTTTAATACTTTAGGGCAAATGGATTTGTTCTTTTAATCTTTACTCCAAAGCCATTGTTCAAGTTAATGCTTAGCTTTTCTGTGACAAAATCCATTTATATTTCTATAACATAAGCTGGGAAAGTCACGGGTTGAATGGCCTGGTTTGGGAATGATTTACCTCCAATGTGGTGGCCCAGAGTATCACCATCCTGAGCCGGAAGTTACCGCCTCCTGCATTTGGTTGGCTAAAAACAGATTTCAGAGCAGAGAATCCCCAGAAATGTGTTTATGTGATACAACACACAGATTTCTGTATAAAAGCACCAAGGCATGAATGGTGGGTGTTGGAAGTTAGGTTTCTATTGCTGTGATAAAACAACATGAGCAAAAACAACTAGGAGAGGAAAGGCTTACTTTTAGCTCATGATTGCAAGATCACACTTCCATTGCTGAAGGATGTCAGGGCAGGAACTCAAGGCAGGAGTAATAGCAGCAGAAGCCATGGATGGGTGCTCATTACTGGCTTGCTCCCAGTGGTTTACTTAACCTGTTTTCTTATAGAACTGAGAGCCACCAGCTTAGGGGTAGCACCACCCACAACGGACTGGCCTCTCCGATAGTAATTGCTAAGAACCACAGATTAGTCAACAGGCCAATCTGGTGGAGGCATTTTCTTAATTGAAGTTTCTTTCTTTCCAAGGAACTCTAGCTCGTATCAAGCAGACATAAAAAACTAACTAGCATAGTATGGGAAGAAATAATAATTCAGAGTTATATCTATTTCCTATCCTAAACATCAGTGAAGGCTCAAACTCATTATTGCTCATTTTTTTTAATTACCACATGAGTTATACATGCTAATGATGTTTCCATGTATGCACACAGATTTCACTCAATCTGTCCAGTCTTTCCCTGGCTATTCTGAATCATGCACAAACTCATCAGAACTTCTAATCTCCACTTACCACTAATCTATTTCCTGGGCAAAAATGTTTCCTTTACTTTTCACAGATAAAAGAGACCAAGTTGTGCTTGTCTTTCTCTGACTGACTTAAGTAACTTAACATGAAGACTTTCAGTTTCTTTTCTTTTTTTTTTTTTTTTTTTTTTTTTTTTTTTTTTTTTTTTTTTTTTTTTTTTTTTTTTTTTTTTTTTTTTTTTTTTTTTTTTTTTTTTTTTTTTTTTTTTTTTTAGTTTTTCAAGACAGGGTTTCTCTGTTTAGCCCTGGCTGTCCTGAGCTTTGTAGACCAGGCTGGCCTCGAACACAGAAATCCGCCTGCGTCTGCCTCCCAAATGCTGGCATTAAAGGCGTGTGCCACCATGCCCAGCGACTTTCAGTTTCATTTACTACCACAGACAGCAAGATTGTACTCTTCGTGGCTGAGTGGTATGGTATTGTATTAATGGACCACATTTTCTTTGCATAACTTTTGATAGGCCTAGATTGAACCCATAGTGAGTAGTATTGGAATGGATGTGTGTGTGTATGTATGTGTATGTATGCATGTGTGTATATGTTTGTGTATATGTGTGTGTGCAAATACCTCTTGTTTTCTTGTAACTAGGTTATAATTCCCCTGTTTGTGCACCCAAAAGTGGGATATCTGAATCATAAAAAAATAGTTTTACTTTTTGGAAGAATATCCATAAAGGTGTATTAATTTGCATGCCTAACAGAAGCATATTAACTCTTTTCTCACCGTAGTTTGGGGTTCCCTGATAACTTATGATATTAACAATCATGTCAGCCAGTTTTTGTCAACTTGACACAAACTAGAGTCATCAGCAAAGGACACTCATTTGAGGAATTACCTCCATAACATTTGCCTGTGGGGAATTTTCTACATTAATGACTGAAAGTGGATGACACTGATCACTATACCATATATATATATATATATATATATATATATATATATATATATATATATATCAGCCCTTTTGAGGAAGCCAGTAAGCACATTCATCCATGTTTTCTCTTTCCGTTGGTTCCTATTTCCAGTGGGTGTAGCTTGGGGAGGGACTCTTATTGAAGAATAGGAGGAAGGATTTCTGGCCCAAAGGGGATAGGGATGTTATAAGAAGGCCAATGGCGTCAACTAACCTGGACCTTGAGATTCTCAGTGACTGAATGACCAGCCAAGGAGTATACACAGGCTGAACCTAGGCTTCCCCAAAGAATGAAGCAGATGTGCAGCTTGGTCATCTTGCAGGTCCTGAACAACTGGAGCAGAGACTATCCCAAAAGCTGCTGTGGGAAATTCTTCTAGCTGGGCTGCCTTGTTTGGTCTCAATGAGAGAGGTTGCACCTAGCCTCACAGAGAATTGATGTACCAGGGTGAGGGGATACTTGGGGAGGGGGCACTTGCTTAGAGGAAAATAGGAGCGGGTAGGGCAAAGGATTGTGAGATGGGGTGACTGGGAGCAGGACAGTGAGAAGGATGTAAATTAAAAATATAATTAATAAAGTAAAATTTTAAAAAAGAAAAATAAGACATAGTATGAGTTCCCTATAACCAATCCAATTAGACAAAAATAAAAATAAATATGAAAGGCAATTTAGTTATTGATGAAATGTCCTTGGTGGTGTATACCTGTGATTCTCCAGCATTTGGGTGACTAAGACAGAGAATCATGATTTTTGAGACCAAGCATTGATACTTTGTCACAACAAATAAACAAATATGGCCTGGAAGAGACTAATATGTTTGTGCAGATTAAGTAAAAGAACGTCTTAGAAATCAAATGTAGCTGAGGCCAAGGTATGCATTCTGGATTACATCTCAGGACTCAGTCAAACACTCAGATACCTGAATCCTTCATGTAATCACTCATATTTTCTCTTGGACACAAGATTTGGAACATTTTTATTATCATAGAAATATCTACTGATCATCCTCTTAGTCTTCTTAGGATATCGTAGCAAAATGCCATTGTGGGCTTACATAATAGAACTTTATTCTTCACAATTTAATAGTATGGAGAATTCTAGTTCAAGGGGTCAGCAAAACCCAGTCTTGCCCATTGCAGCATGCCACGAGGTTGAGGAAGAGAAATGAAGAGTTCAAGGTCAGCCTGGACTTCATAGTGATTTTCAGGGCAGACTGAAACCCTCTCTCAGGAAAAGGGAGGGAGTATAAAGGGGTTTGCCCCTGTTGAGTGTGAGGTGGGGTGTTATGTTACTATTGAACATTTACTTCCTGATTTGCACACAGTATCTTTGTTACCTTGCATGGAGGAGGGAGCTTCTTGTAGGCACACCATGAGGGCCCCACTCACTCTATTAATGTCATGTAAATGTAACTATCTCCTGAAGGTCTCATCTCAGTATTGTCACATTGGATATTAGTGCTGTAACATACAAATATTAGTGGGGGAATTCATAGGTTATAATTCATTAGTGAGTAACTCAGAGTCACCAATGATATATCGGTGTCACATTCCATAAAGAGATAAATGTACTTCCTAATCCCATTGGGACTGTTTAATGGAGAGTAAATACAGATTTAAATTCTCTATTTCATGTGCCTTGTGCCTTCCATTGTCTGTCTGCAGATTGTATAGGTTTGAATCTGTGCCTGTCTGAAGGCTGTCTTGTGACTCTGTCTATTCCTGTTTCTTTGTCGGTCTGTTTCTGTGTGTCTCTCTGTATGCTTGTCATTTGAGCTGTGTACATCTTTGTGTGAGTGATGTTTGTCTGTTGTGAGACTGCCTGTAAGCGGTGCCTCTGTCTGTTTGTCTATCATTAACAGAGGTCTTCACTCTGAGTTTAATGAAATGCACAGAAAGTATCCAATGGAGAAAGAATGATGTACTATACAGAGATATTTAACAGAATTTTACAAGAAAGTGATTCCAACTGACCCAGATAAAACATATCATTTTTCAGCAACCAATATCTTCAAATGCATGTTTTCAACCTCTTTGGTAGTTTATGGAGTTGCTTTTAACTTCTGTATTTGCTGTTTTCATCAAATAATACACAGTTATTATTATGGGTATAGGACATGGAAGAGTAGATAATTTAAGGTTAAAATGATACGTACGCTTAGGTTATAACAACTGATTACTTGGGGAATCCAAGGCAAGTTAGATTGGTTGCCATATTGTTCTCTTAAAGGCACATCCACTTCTGGGTCCACAGGCAGCAGTATCTGCATCTACATCTGGATCTACAGTCATCCAGAAGAGACAGTACACATTAGGATAGTGGTCTTAGGTTGTAAGTGACTTCAAGGTGTATTAAAACTGTGGCTTGAGATCCAGCATAAGGTACAGTCTCTTAAGATGGGAAAGATAGGTCTCCCGGGTCCTTCTGAGACCAGTCTGCTCAGATCAGTGGACTGTGGAGGGTGATCAAACAGACTGCAGAAGCAACACAGCTTTTGGGACAGGCCCTATTTTGTGCTGCAGACATCCTGGCACCTTCCCTGCCAGAGGAGAGGTAGCCGCCCTGGAGGGCTGTGACCCCCAGAGCAGATGAGGGAGCCATCTTGTCTCCTGGGTCCTTCTGAGGCCAGTTTGCATAGGTGAGAGTGCGGACTGCAGAAGCAACACAGATTCTGGGACAAAACCCATTTTAGGCTCCAGACATCCGGGCACCTCCCCACCTGAGGAGAGGTGTCCACCTTTGGAGACATGTCTGCCTGGGAGGGCTCTACCTGAAGAAGCAGGTGAAGTATCCATCTTGGGTCCCGGTTCCCTCAGAGACCAGTCTGCACAAGTCAGCTCTCAGACTGCAAAGGGTGAGTGAGCAGAGTGTAGAAGCAACACAGTTTCTGGGACAGACCCAGTTTCAGCTCTAGACATCCAGGCACCTTCCCTGCCTGAGGAGAGGTGTCTACCCAGGAGGGCTTTGCCTGCTGGAGCTCCTGAGGGAGCCATCTTGGGTCCCAGGTTCCTCAGAGACCAGTCTGTACAGGTAAGAGTGCAGACTGCAGAAGTGACAAAGCTTCTAGGACAGGCAGAAGCAACACAGCTTCTGGAACAGACCCAGTTTCAGGCTCCAGACATACAGGCACCTTCCCCACCAGAGAAGAGGTGTCAGCCCAGGAAGGCTCTGGCTGCAGAAGCAGGTGAAGGAGCCATCATGGGTTCTGGATCCCTCAGAGACCAGGCTGCGCAGATCAGCTCCAAGACTGTGAAGGGTGAGTGAGCAGACTGCAGAAGCAACACAACTTCTAGGACAGGCAGAAGTAACATAGCATCTGGGACAGAAGCAGTATCAGGCTCCAGACTTCTGGGCACATTCCCCACCAGAAGATAGGTGTCTGCTCAGAAGGGCTTTGCTAGCTGGAGCTCGTGAGGGAGGCAACTTGAGTCCCACAAAGAACAGTCTGTGCAGGTGAGCATGCAGGCAGCACATCTTCTCGGACAGGCCCTGTATTGGATGAAAAAAAGAAAGAAATTAAAGACTTTTTAGAGTTTAATGAAAATGAAGCCACAATATGCCCAAACTTATGGGACACAATGAAGGCAGTCCTAAGAAGAAAACTCATAGCCCTGAGTGCTTCCAAAAGAAACTAGAGAAAGCATACACTAACAGCCTGACAGCACACCTAGAAGCTCTAGAACTAAAGGAAACAAATTCACCCAAGAGGAGTAGACAGCAGGAAATAATCAAACTTAGGGCTGAAATCAAGCAAAGGGAAACAAATAGAACTATTCAAAGAATCAACCAGACCAGGAGCTAGTTCTTTGAGAAAATCATCAAGATAGATAAGCACTTAGCCAGACTAACTAGAGGGCACAGGGACAGTATCCTAATTAACAAAATCAAAAAGGAAAAAGGAGATATAACAATAGAACCTGAGGACATCCAAAATATCATCAGATCCTACTACAAAAGGCTCTACAGAACAAAACTAGAAAACCTGGATGAAATGGACAACTTCCTAGACAGATACCAAGTGTCAAAGTTAAACATGGATCAGATTAAGAATCTAAACAATCCAATTTCCCTTAAAAAAATAGAAGCAGTCATCAACAGTGTCCCAACCAAAAAAAAAAAAAAAAAAAAAAAAAAAAAAAAAAAAAAAAAAAAAAAAAAAAAAAAAAATCGCCCAGGACCAGATGGATTTAGTGTAGAGTTCTATCAGACCTTCAAAGAAGACCTAATTCCAGCTCTTCTCAAATTATTCCACAAAATAGAAACAGAAGGTACTCTACCCAATTCATTCTATGAAGCCAAAATTACTGATACCTAACCTACACAAAGATTCAACAAAGAAAGAGAACTTCAGACCAATTTCCCTTATGAATATCATTGCAAAAATATTCAATAAAAGCCTTCCAAACCAAATCCAAGAACACATCAAAATGATCATCCATCATGACCAAGTAGACTTCTTCCCAGAAATGAAGGGATGTTTTAATATACAGAAATCCATCAATGTAATCCACTATATAAACAGACTTAAAGAAAAAAAAAAAAAACATGATGATTTTGATAGATGCTGAGAAAGCGTTTGACAAAATCCAACACCCATTCATGATAAAAGTCTTGGAAAGATCAGGAATTCAAGGCCCATACCTAAACATAATAAAAGCAATCTATGGCAAACCAGCAGCCAACATCAAACTAAATGGAGAGAAGCTGGAAGCAATCCCACTAAAATCAGGGACTAGACAAGGCTGCCCACTTTCTCCCTACCTATTCAATATAGTACTTGGAGTACCAGCCAGAGCAATTGGACAACAAAAGGAGATCAAGGGAATACAAATTGGAAAGGAAGAAGTCAAAATATCACTATTTGCAGATGATATGATAGTATATATAAGTGACCCTAAAAACTGCACCAGAGAACTCCTAAACCTGATAAACACCTTCAGTGAAGTAGCTGGATATAAAATCAACTAAAGAAAATCAATGGCCTTTCTCTATACAATGGATAAATGGGCTGAGAAAGAAATTAGAGAAACAACACCCTTCACAATAGTCACAAATACTATAAAATACCTTGGTGTGACTCTAACTAAGGAAGTGAAAGATCTGTATGTTAAGAACTTCAAGTCTCTGAAGAAAGAAATTAAAGAAGATCTCAGAAGATGGAAAGATCTCCCATGTTCATGGATTGGTAGGATCAATATAATAAAAATGGCTATTGTGCCTAAAGCAATCTACAGATTCAATGCAATCCCCATCAAAATTCCAACTCAATTCTTCAATGATATAGAAACAACAATTTCCAAGTTCATCTGGAATAACAAAAAACCTAGGATAGCAAAAACAGTTCTCAACAATAAAAGAACCTCTGGTGGAATCACCATGCCTGACCTCAAGCTGTACTACAGAGCAATTGTAATAAAAAGTGCATGGTACTGGTACAGCGACAGACAGGTAGATCAATGGAATAGGATTGAAGACCCAGAAATGAATCCACACACCTATGGTCACCTGATCTTTAACAAGGGAGCTAAAACCATCCAG